>JAQZBX010084580.1:0-13240 GCA_029593785.1 Cabassous unicinctus | reverse complement strand
AAAAAAAAAAAAAAAAAAAACATTATGAATATACACACTATGCATACATTCACTGCTTTTAAACCACCGTTTTTTACTTGACAGTTTATCATCAGAAGTTTTTCATATTAACAAACATAAAAGTAGTATGTTTATTGCATGGTATTCTTTTGTAAAAATAGACCTCAGTTACTTAAACAATTCACCGATGTTAGAAATTCAATCTTATTTTTGCTATTATTCACAGTGTTGGAATGAAAATTATTAATTCACTTATGTAATTTTACTACATTGGGATTAATTGCTTGACAGACAAAAAGTGTATGCACATTTTATGATGTTTGATGCATATTACTAAATTGTCCTCCAGAAAATATCTACCAATTGATACTCTATCAGTGGTATTATCAGTACATCTTTCCTACAAAATGAGATATTAATATTCTTTTTATTGTTAAGAGTTCTTCATTGCTATTTTAATTTGCTCTTCTTTTATTATATATTAAGTTGAACATTTAATCATCAATATGTATGTCTTTTTAAAATATGCCCATTATTTAAAATTCATGTGTTATATTTTTTATTGTTTTGGACAAAGATTTAATATTGACGTGAACTCTTTCAAATCATATTAATTATAAATATTTTGTCCAGTTTTTAAAATGTATTTGTAAATTTTTCTTATAGGCTTGTTGCATATATATATGTTTCAGAAATTTTCATTTTTAGAACCACATTCTGTTTTTCATTAATTTGATTTTTTTTTTTTTGCTAAAGTTTTAATGCTAAGGTAGACTTTCTCTACTCCAAAAATGTATTGATATTCACTTATATTTTCTTCTTGTATTTTAAATGTTTCACATTTTTATAGTAATTCTGTAATCTAATTGCAATTTAATTTTATCCAGTGTATGATAAAAAAGCCTTTTCCTATTGATTTAAATAGTGTGTGTGTGTGTGTGTGTGTGTGTGTGTGTATTTTAAATCCAATATGGACAATATGGAAATGTTTCAATTGGAGTATGTAGTTCAACTGCATTAAATATAATCATTGGTAAATGTGGGTTGAAATCTATATTCTAACTTTATTTTTCTGTTTGGATTGCTTAAATATATTATTACATTTATACCCTTTTAATTTTTTTGATTATACGTCCTTTTTTCTGTATCTTTTTAAAAAATTAAGTGAAGTCTACCATGTGTGCATAAAAATACATTTTAAGTGTTCAGTACTGAGTTTTTACAAATGAATACACCCTTAAAAAAAAAAAATTAGAGATGTGGGTTTACAGAAACATGCATGCAGTAAGTACAAAGTTCTCATATGTCTGCCCTCTCACACACAGTTTTCCCTGTTATCAACATTTTGCGTTAGTTTGGCAACTTTGTTACAATTCATGAAACAGTATTATTATAATGAAGGTATTGTAATGCACTGTTTATATTGTGTTTATATTTCTATGGGTTGGTGTGTGTGTTTATGTGTGTAGTAACTTTTATATGTAATTAAAATTTCCTTTTTTCCCCTTTGAAATATACAATTCAGTGGTGTTAATTACATATATAAAGTCATGCCTCCATTCCCATCCTCTGTTGCCAAAACTTTTCCATCACACCAAACAGAAACTCTGTTTGGCATTAATTATTAACTCTGTTTGGAGTTAAGTAAGCATTAACTCCCTATTCCCCTCCCCCTCTTGGTTCCTGGTGACCTGTATTCTAGGTTCTGACTTCATGAATATACATATTTTGCTTATTTCTTACTGGTGAGATCATACAGTATTTGTTCCTTTGTGCCTAGTTTTATCACTAAACGTGATGTCTTCAGGGTTCATCCATGTTGTAGCATGCATCAGAAGTTCATTTTTTTTTTTTTTTTATGGCTAGATACTATCCCATTGTATGTATTTCCCACATTTTATCTATCCATTCATCCTTTCATGGACACTTGGTTGCTTCCACCTTTCGACATTTGTGAATAATGCCACTGTGAGCATTTTTATGCAAATGTCTGAATCCTTGCTTTCCGTTCTGGGTATATATCTAGAAGTGGGATTGCCGGGTCATATGGTAATTCTATACTTAACTTTCTGAGGAAATCCCATACTGTTTTCTACAGAGTCTGCACCATTTTACATTCCCACCAACAATGTACAAGTTATCCTATTTCTCAGATGAAGAATCTAGAATACTAGATCACTGTCGGATGAAGCTCTAGAACATCACTAGACCCTCGAATCCTACCTCAAAGGTAGTCACTATTCTTACTTTATCACTTCCTTTTCCCTGTTTGTGAATTTCATTTAAATTAAATCAGTAAATGTACACAGTTATGGCTGGTTTTCTTCGTATAACGTGTTTGTGGCAGTCATTTATATTGTTGATAGGATTAGTAGTTCTTTTTTTAAAAATTTCCCTACAGTATGCCATCGGATGACTGTACAACAATTATTTGGCTATTCCCTTGTTGGTGGGCTTTTGGATAATTTCCAATTTTGTTTATTTTGTATAAAGCTGATACAAACATTATTGTATATATCTTTGGATGGTCATATACACTCATTTTTCTGTGACATATTCTTAACAGTGAAATTACTGAGTCATAGAGTAAGCATATATTTAACTTTAGTAAGTGCTGCTAGTGTTACAAAGTGGTTGTTTATCTTTACATTTTAATTGGCAATGTTGAGAGCTCCAGTTACTCCATATCTTCAACAACACTTGGTTTGCTGTTGTCAGTGTGTTTAATATTAGCCTTTCTGGTGTGTGTGTAGTTGTATCTCATTGTGGTTTTAAATTGTACTTTCTGATGAATAATATATATTGTGTCCTCCCAGCATACTCAACTAGTTCCAAATCAAGTTTCTCATTTCTTTACCCTGTTTCTTCTTACCTTCCATTTTGCAGTTAATAGAAGCATAAACCCTCACCTAGTTGTTTAAATTAGGAACTCGTAATATCTTGTCTGTGTACTGTAGTATACCATAAGATTCTGTAAGATAAAAATTACATCTTAATTGTGAATGAATGAGTCCTTCATTTTAAATTCATGTAGTTTGAGAATTGTGTATCATAAAGTGGTTTTTTGGGGTTTTTTCTTTTTTTCTTTTTTTTTGAGGTGCTGGGGCCTGGGAAATGAACCCAGTACCTCCTATGTGGGAAGCCTGCGCTCAACCACTGCGCCACATCAGCTTCCTTGAATTGTTTTTTTTTGTTTGTTTTGCTTGTTGTTTGTTTTTTAATAATTGTGTCCTCCCTTTCCTCTCTGTTGTCACTTCCATTACCTTATCTTTCTATGAGCCAGAATTCAGCAAAATTGACTTAAAAGTAGTCTGAAATTGTGATTGGTTTTCTGCTTACTGTTTCCGTTGTCTTGTTTGATATGATCATTGAGGATTGTTGTTTTTTGTTTTTAATCAGAGAAGTTTGTATTTACAGAAATATCATGAATAAAATGCAGGATTCCCATATACTACCCTATTATTAACAACTCGAATTGGTATAGTATATTTGTTACACTTGATGAAAGAACATTTTTATAATTGTACTATTAACTTCATTTATTTATTTATTTATTTTTTAAAAAGATTTATTTATTTATTTATTTATCCCCCCCTTGCTGCTTGTGTTTTACTGTGTCCAGTCACTGTATGTTTCTTCTGTGTCTGCTTATCTCCCCCTTGCTGTGAGGTCCTGCTGCATCAGCCCACCGCGCCGCGCGGGCCGGCCTGCCTGCCCTCACAAGGAGGCCCCGGGAAACGAACCCGGGGCCTCCCGCATGGTAAACGGGGGCTCCCATATGGTAAACGGGAGCTCTATCCATTGAGCCACACCCGCTTCCCTGTACTAGTAACTTTAGTTCATGGTTTAACTTAGGGTTCACTGTTTGTGTAGTACAGTTCCATGGATTTTGTTTTTTTAAATTGTTATTCTATTACCATATGTAAAATCTAACATTTCTCCTTTTAGCCACATTCTAATACAGATGTGCTATTAATTACTTTCACAATGTTGTGCTACTATTACCACTATCCATTACCAATAATTTCCATTGTTCCAAAAGGGAACTCAGTACATTTTAAGCCTTAACTTCCCATTCCCTATCCCCACTCCCTGCCTTAGTAACCAGTATTCTAGATTCTGACTCTCTGAGCTTGCTTATTCTAATTATTTCCTATAAGTGAGATAATACAATATTTGTCCTTTAGTGTTGGCTTGTTTCACTCAACATGAAGTCTTCAAGGTTCATCCATGTTGTTGCATGCGTCAGAACGTCATTTCTTTTTATGGCTGAATAATATTCTATTGTATACATATGCAACATTTTGTTTATCCATTCATCTGTTGATGGACATTTGGGTTGTTTCCACTTTTTGGCAATTGTTAATAATGCCGCTATGAATGTTGAGTCCCTGCTTTCAATTTTTCTGGGTATATACTTAGTAGTGGTATTGTGTTGTATGGTAATTCTATACTTTCCTTTCTGAGGAGTAGCCAAACTGTCTTCCATAGCGGCTGCACCATTTTACATTGCCACCAGCAATGAATGAGTGTTCCTATTTCTCTGCATCCTCTCCCAAACTTGTAATTTTCTTTTTTTTTTTTTTAATAGCAGCCATTCTAATGGCTATGAAATGGTATCTCATTTTGGTTTTGATTTGTATTTCTCTGATGGCTAATGATGTTGAGCATCTTTTCCTGTGCTTTCTAGCCATTTGTATATCTTCTTTGGAGAGATGTCTATTCAAGTCTTTTGCCCATTTTTTAAATTGGGTTGTTTGTCTTTCTGTTTTTATGTTGAAGGAATTTTTAAAAAATTATTCTGGATATTAAACCTTTATCAGATATGTGGTTTCCAAATGTTTTCTCCCATTGTGTAGGTTGTTGTTTTACTTTCATGATTAAGTCTGTTGAGGCACAAAAGTTTTTAATGTTAATGAGGTCCCACATATCTGTTTTTCCTTTGTTGCTGTCTCAACTTATACACAGTTTTTTTTTACAGCTGCATTGTTGATAGCAACTCCTGACTTGTGCTGCAAATAAATAGGAAAACTAAGAAGTCATTGTCTAGCACAAGTTCCTAAAGATGCTTCCCTATGTTTTCTTCTAGGAGTTTGATAGTTCTGGCTTTTATATTTAGCTCTTTGATCTATTTTGAGTTGATTTTTGTATAAGGTATGAGGTAGGGGGCTCTTCTTTTTTTTTCTTCTTGCACATGGAGATCCAGTTTTTCTAGCACAATTTGTTGAAGAGACTTTTATTTCCCAATTTAGTGGTCTTTGCCCCCTTTTTAAAAATTGTTTGGCTATACATGTGAGGGTTGATTTCTAAGCTCTCAGATTGATTCCATTGGTTTATATATCTGTCCTTAAGCCAGCACTATGCTGTTTTGATTACTGTGGGTTTGTAGTAAGTTTTAAGATCGGGAAGTATGAGTTCTCCAACTTCATTCTTTTTTTTTTAAAGAAGGCTTTGACTATTCATAGCCCCTTCTACCCTTCCATATAAATTTGATGATTGAGTTTTCCATTTCTGCATGAAGATTGTTGAAATTTTTATTGGGATTGGTTTGAATCTATAAACCACTTTGGGTAGGATTGCCATCTTAACAATATTTAGTCTTTCAATTCATGAATATGAAATTTCATGAATTTAGGTCTTCTTTGATTTCTTTTAATAATGTTTAATAATGTTTTGTTGTTTTTTGTGTACAAGTCCTTTATAACATTGATTAGATTTGTTCCTAGACATTTGATTCTTTTAGCTGCTATTGGAAATGGCATTCTTCCCCCTGATTTCTTCTTCCAATTATCCATTGCTTGTGTATAAAAACACTACTGAATTTTGGGTGTTGATCTTGTACCCTGCCACTTTGCTGAATTCATTTATTAGTTCTTAGAGCTTTGTTTTTTTGTTTTTTTTTTCAGGATTTTCTTTATATAGATCATATCATCTGTAAATAGGCAAAGTTTTACTTCTTTCTTTCCAATTTGGATGCCTTTTATCTCTTTTTCTTGCCTAATTGCTTTGGTAAGAACTTCCAGTACAGTGTTGAATAACAATGGTAACAGTGGGCATCTTTGTCTTGTTCGTGTTATTAGAGAGAAAGCTTTGTCTTTCACCATTAAGTTAAGTAGGATGTTAGCTAAGGGTTTTCATATATGGTGTTTATCATGCTGAAGAAGTTTCCTTCTATTCCTAGTTTTCTAAGTGTTTGTATCATGAAGGGGTACATCTTTGAGACTCTTGTGCCACAGCCTTTATCCAGAGGCTTAGAACAATGACTGACATCAGAGCAGGTCCCTCAGGGATCCAAAGTCACTAATCAAAAGCTGTGCTTAATTATGCATGATTGTTTTGTAAGCTCACAAGTTCTCTAATTCAAAATTAAAAATACTTAAAAAGCCATAGTCAGTGATCGGCCATGCCCATCCCTAGTCTTGCGGAAGAGGATTTTTACATCCATTTCTGTCATCAATTAGCTAACCAGGGACTGAACCCCAAGGCAGCCTAACCTGAGAATGGGGAATGGGTCCTGGTACCTGCTGCAGGGAGACAGCAATTTACTGGTCTTTACTGTAATTTACCAGCCTCATATTCTTCCTCTTCCCTGTATGCTGTACAGTGTTTTATTGGTCTCTGGAATTTTGAAATAGTTGCTTCAGACAGTTTCTGCCTGTTTAATATTTGTTCTAGTGGAGTTTCCCACTTCACCATCTTCCCAGTGAGGATTGTTTTTAATTAGGATTAAATGGGTCTGGGACCTCTACCATTGAAGGATGCTAGTGTTTATTAGAGACAATATTTGACATAAATTGTGAAAATCCACTCTTTGTCTTTCTCCTTCATTCTGAGGCTGAGAAAAAGTAAAATAGGAATAAGGTGATTTTAATGAGCAATACAAATGAATAGAATAATGTATTTTGATTTCTCTACTTCTTTTATACTTTAATTTTTTATGCCTTTTCTGTTACGAGTGGTCTCTAGGAGTTAAATAAGAAAAATGAATTCTGACAACTGTTATTAATTTTTTTTTTTACCAATTTTTCCCATTTATTATTGGTAAAGAAAGTAAAAACCTGAGTAAATGAAATTTCCACATACACTAAGTCTTTCAAATTTTTTACTTATTTTAGTTTCCTTCCTCTCAACTCTGAAAATAGCTACTAGATGTAATAATATCCATTGATGTAAATTTATATTCTATTCTTTCCTGTTTGTCCTTTGGAAGATAAAATGACCAAAAAGCCCTATAAATAATAAAGAAAATATTTCTTTATTTATCATGTATAATTAATCTGTTATGTAAAGACGTCTCAAACATATGTATAGATTATTTTTTTAATATATATATTTTTAAAAGATACTTAGATTACATAAATGTTACACAAAAAATATAGGGATTCCCATGTGCCCCACTCCCCCACCTCCCACATCCTCCCACGTAAACAACATCCTTCATTAGTGTGGCACATTCATTGCAGTTGATAAACGCATCCTAGGTCATTGCTACTGAGCATGTACCATAGTTCACATTGTAGCCTACACTCTCTCCCACACAATTCTGCAGGTTATGGGAAGATATAAAATGGCCTATATCTGTCGTTGCAGTGTCATTCAGGACGATTCTCAAGTCCCGAAAAAGCCCCCGTATTATACCTGTTTTTCCCTCTCCCTGCCCCTAGAGCCTCCAGTGGCCACTGCCTCCATATCACTGTTGTAATTTCTTCCATTGCTAGAATCACAATAAGTCTATAGTAGAATACCAGTAAGTCCACTCTAGTCCATAGTTCATTCCCCAGTCCTGAGGATTCTGGGATGATGATGCCATTCCACCTCTAACTGAGAGGGGCCTTCGATCCCATACAGCCGATGGATGAGACTCTCTTGCTTGCAGTTGTAGGCTTTCTCGGTTCCTTGGTATGATAGTTGTCCATCAACACTTCCTTGTTAGTTGCCCTGGGTGAGTCCAGTGAACTGGAGAGTAGGTGTTGCAACTCCACTTAGGCTCAGGGCCCAGCTGGCACATGGACATCCCAAAGATTCCAGTCTCTTGGATGTACACCTACAAAGTCCAGCACCAAGTATAGGTTTAAATAGAAGGGACAGATGAGCCATGTGTAGGGAAGCCATAACTGAGTCCAACTCTGTCACTCTTAGGAGCACAAACTCCAAAGTAGGGCCCACTGGCAAGGCACCAAACTCGGGAGCTATCTGCCCTGACCATAGGACTTGGATATCTCCAGAGCTGTCAGGAGCCCCACTATTTGGGGTAGTATCCACTTTGGCAATCTATGAGATCCTGCTGAGATGTGCATAAGCGTTAACTCTGGGATGACCTCCCAATTCACTTTGAAGTCTCTTAGCCATATAAACTCATTTGTCTTTACCTTTTCCCCATTTTATTCGAGATCTTTTTCCAGTTGCGTTGGTGCTTGGTAGTAATCCTTTGGTGCCAGGGAGGCTCATCCCCAGGAGTCCCAGCCCCACCTCTTAAGACATTGGGCACATTGCTTAATCTTGATCTTACTGTCACCACCTGTCCTTATAAATAATTATCACCATTTGGGAAGATGATAATACCTATATTTTAGAATTGTTATAAAGATTATATAAAGCATCTTCAAAATTGTCTAGCTCATAGTAGCCATTTAACAATTTGTAGCTATCATCATCATTTTTATTGTCAGTATCAATTTGTCTCTGCTGTGAAACAAAAGAAATCCATTGTTCTATTAATGTACAAATAAAATACTTTATCTGTAATTACCCTCTAATCGTTTTAGGTTTAAAACCGTTTTGCATTAGAAAATGCCCAAAGCAAAAACAAAGTGAAGAAGTATTTATTCGAATTTCGTATGTTATTTAGTCATTCATTCAATAAATATTTATAGAGTTCCAGCTAAGTTTCAGGTACTGTTCCCAGCCCTGGGGATATATCAATAAATAAAACAATGTCCATGTTTTTGTGGAATTTATGATCTCCTGGAGAAGACATAATTAATACATAACCAAATATATATTATAATGTAGTTATAATCATATTTATATTTAATATTTAAAATATGTATTTACTTACATAAATATATAGTGGGACCAGGAGTTCTCTTTTAGCCATATTAAGTTTTAGATGCTTAATAGAAATCCAAAGAGAGGTGGCAAATACAATATTTGGGTTTTGGCGTCCAGAAAAAAGTGAAAGGTTAGGCCACAGAATGTCTTTAAAATCATGGCCAGGGAAGACAATGATTGGAGGAATGAATGATCCACTGTGTTAAGTGTTTTAGTCAAGTAAGATAAGAAATGAGTTCTCCCTAGATTAGAGGTCGTTGGTGATTTTGTTAAGAGATGTTTCAGTAAAGTGGTTAGAATTGAAAACCTTATTGAAGTTGAAGATAGAATGATGGTTAAATTTATAGGGACATCAAGTATAGCTAACTATATCACAAAATTATGTTGTAAAAAAAAAACACCTAATAAAACAAACAAAAAAAATAAAATTATGTTGTCTTATCAATATTTGTGAACTATTTTACAGTCATCAGAAAATAAGTGATTGCTTCATATTAATGTGCTTAAGGGTTCTTTTTCTTTATATGCACCTTAATCTTTATTTTGATATTATTACTGATAGATTGGGGTGATTTTATGAATTAAAATTTTATTTTTATGGTAAAAATAATTTTACTGATTCATTCCTCAAGATTAAAACATGTTCTTTCATGAATTTGCTTGACTTAATTTTAAATAACCATAATTACCTTCTTTTTCATTATGTGCAATAATTTAAAATACCTACACTATAAATGAAAAAGGTACAGGTTATACTGTAGAGGGAATTTTAAATCTCCATGTTTGATAATATTTAGTTGGATAATAATGCTATGTAAAATTTTGAAAAAAAAAGTGTATTTGTTTTTTATCTTTAATAATTGCCTTTACTTTTTAAGTTTTACCCAATATAATCAGCAACACCACAGTAATATAGCTTGCTTTTTTTTTTTTTAAGAAGAGGATGCTGTGGCTAAGTAAGTATACCCCATGTGCACAGTGTACTTGTTAGAAGCAAGAGAATCCCTGCATAGGATAGTGGACCTGTGAAGACATGCTCATATTGGCTAATCTTTAGGTTTACATTTTTAGAAATAAATCACTTTACCAATCACTTATTTTCAATCCAATAATCAGATTGGATTACCACAGTGTTAATAGACTTTGAAAGATACCTCATAAAAATATAAAAGCAATGTCATCATTGATGAGCTTAGTGAAACTGAACATCTTTAAACAAATTTAAAAATAACAAATAATAAATATAAAAGTAACTGCTTTTATCCATAAATCCAGAGGGTATTCTGAATGAAGGTAGCGAGTCTGAAAAATTTCGCATTGGCTATGATCCTCTTTGACTAGCTAAATAGATCCCCACTGAACTTTTATTTTTTATCATTTTTATTGATATATATCAATAAAGCGTACAGTTCCTCCAAGGTGTTCAATCAGTGGAATTTGCTATAATCACATAGTTGTGCATTCATCACTTCAATCATTACTAGAGCATTTTCATTATTTCAATATTAATAATAATAAACAAAAAAACAAAACAAACATGAAAATTCCCTACCCCTCGATCTCTATATGCTTCCCACACTGTATATAGCTGCTGTTTCTGGCTGTTCTATCCAAAGTATACAATCAATGGCTTTTAGTATAATCACAATGTTTTACATTCATCATCTTAAAAATTCCAGAACAATTTCATTACTTCAAAAAGAAAGACTCCACACCACTTAGCATTCTTTCCTCAGACTTACGTAACAACTAATCTTTCATCTTTTTTAATTGATTTATATTTAGATTTATATAAATGGAATCATTCAATATGTAGTAATACGTATCTGGTCTCCTTCACTTAGTATAATGTTTTTATTTGTCTGATATTAACATTGTGTAGTATTAACTTACATTTGTTCAGCTTCAAGGAAAAATGGTCTTATATATACAATTCTACCCATATTCATATTTCACCTAATATATTTATATTTTACATAATATATTTAGTTCATAATAGGGCAATCATACAGTATTTTTCCTTTTGTGTCTGGCTTGCTTCACTCAACCTAATGTCCTCCAGGTTCATCCATGTTGTCATATGTTACAGGAATTCATGTCTTCTTACCGCTGTATAATATTCCATCGTTTGTATACTCTACAATTTGTTTATCCATTCATCAGTTGATGGACACTGGGTTGTTTCCAACTTTTGGCTATCGTGAATAATGCTACTATGAACATTGGTGTGCAAATATCTATTTGTGTCACTGCTCTCAGTTCTTTTGGGTATATGCCTAGCAATGGTATTGCAGGATTCCATTGCAGTTCTATATTCAACTTCGTTAGGAAGTGCCAGAGAGTCCTCCGCAGTGGCTGTACCATTCTTCATTTCCACCAACAGTGAATAAGTGTTCCTATCTCTCCACATCTTCTCCAACATTTACAGTTTTCCGACTTTCTAATAGCAGCCAGTGTAATAGGTGTGAAATATCTCATTGTAGTTTTTGATTTGCATTTCCCTCATCGCTAGTGATGTTGAACATCTTTTCATGTGTTTCTTTGCCATTTGTATTTCTTCTTTGGACAGTTGTCTTTTCAAGTCTTTTGCCCATTTTATAAATCGGATACTTTGTCTTTTTATTGTTGAGTTGTATGATCTCCTTATAGATCATGGATATTAAACCCTTATCAGGTACGTGATTACCAAATATTTTCTCCCATTGAGTTGGCTGCCTTTTCACCGTTTTGATAAAGTCCTTTGAAGTGCAAAAGTGTTGAATTTTGAGGAGGTCCTATTTATCTATTTTTCTTTTGTTCCTCGTGCTTTGGGCATAAGATTTAAGAAATTACCACATACCACCAGATCTTGAAGATGTTTTCCTATATTTTCTTCTAGGAGTTTTATGGTTGTTGTTTTTATATTTAAGTCCTTGATCCATTTAGAGTTAATTTTTGTATAAGGTGTGAGATAGTAGTCCTCTTTCTTTCTTTTGGATATGACTCTCCAGTTCTCCCAGCACCATTTGTTGAATAGACTGTTCTGGCCGAGCTGGGTGGGCTTAACAGCCTTGTCAAAAATCACTTGACTGTAGATGTGAGGGTCAATTGCTGAGTTCTCGATTCAGTTCCATTGGTCAATCTGTCTGTCCTTATGCCAATACCATGCTGTTTTTACCACTGAAGCTAGGGAATATGCTTTAAAGTCAGGAAGTGAGAGTCCTCCAACTTTGTTCTTCTTCTTTAGGACTCTTTTTTCTATTCAGGGTCCCTTACCCTTCCAAATAAATTTGATTACTGGCTTCTCAATTTCTGCAAAAAAGGCTGTTGGGATTTTCATTGGGATTGTGTTGAATCTGTAAATCAGTTTTGGTAGAATTGACATCTTAATGATATTTAGTATTCCAAACCATGGACACAGAATGTCCTTCCATTTATTTAAGCCTGCAGTTTCTTTTAGCAAAGTTTTGTAGTTTTCTGAATACAGGTCCTTTATGTCCTTGGTTAAGTTTATTCCTAAATATTTTATTGTTGTAGTTCCTATTATAAATGGAGTTTTTTTTCTGATTTCCTCCTTACATTGCATACCAGTAGTGTATAAAAATGCTATTGATTTTTGCATATTAACCTCATATCCTGCCGTTTGCTGAACTCGTTTTTTAATTCTAATAGCTTTGTTGTGGATTTTTCAGGATTTTCTAGATATAGGATCATGTCATCAGCGAATACTGAAAGTTGTACTTCTTCCTTTCCTATTCTGGTGCCTTTTATTTCTTTGTCTAGCCTAATTGCTCTAGCTAGAACTTCTAGCACAATATTGAATAATAATGATGACAGTGGGCATCCCTGTCTTGTTACTGATCTCAGCTGGAAAGCTTTCAGTCTTTCACCATTGAGTACAATGCTAACTATAGGTTTTTCATATATGCACTTTACCACATTGAGAAAGCTTCCTTCTATTCCTGTCTTTTGGAGTGTTTTTATCAAGAAACGGTGCTGTATTTTATCAAATGCCTTTTCTGCATCAATGGACAGGATCATATGATTTTTCTTCTTCAATTTATCAGTGTGGTTTATTACACTAATTGATTTTCTTGTGTTGAACCACCCTTGCATACCTAGGATAAAACCCACTTGATTGTGGTGTATAATTCTTTTAATGTGCTTTTGGATTCTATTGGCAAGTATTTTGTTGAGGATTTTTTCATCT
>JAQZBX010084579.1:0-13240 GCA_029593785.1 Cabassous unicinctus | reverse complement strand
GGCATCACAATTGCTAAGTAACTGTTCTTTGGACCATGGTGGGAGCAAAGAAACCGCTCCCTCTGCAGGCCCCGAACCAGGCTTTTCCAGCATCCCCCCACCTTTCCATTCGTCGCACACTTTACGGATGAAAAGGCTGAGACTCAGAGAAGGGCGAGGAATTGCCAGAGTCCCAAAACACACCGAGGAAGGTCTCAGGCACATGCCTGCCCTTAAGCACCACGGAAGCCAGAGGAAAGAAGAAGGATTTTCTGACGGCAAATGCCCAGAGAGGAGGTGGCAACAGGGAAAGGAGGGGACAGACCAGGAAAGTGAGGCCACGTCAGCCCTCAACCTTTTAAGGCGTCTGGACTTGTGCCAATGGTGACGGGGAGGGATGTGGTGAGATGTGTGACAAACGTCCTTCTGGACGTCAGTGTAGAAAAGGAAGCCAAAGGGAGGTTTTGGTGGTTTTTGGTGGTGTCCCACTGTGGCTGTGGGGTAGGAGGGAAGAAAGTCGTCAACCCCGCAGGGCAATGAGCAGACCTAGGCATTGATCACTGGCCAGCTCTGGGGACTGAAGCAGGACCAAGGGGTGGGGTGGGCTGAAGTTTGGCCCCGCACGGGGCGCTGATAAAGGCCTTGCTCCAGCGTCAGGAATTCCTGAGGCCCCTTCTCTCACCCACAAACAGAGGGGTGGTGATAGGGCTGTGGGGCGGGTCTGGGTCCTGGCCAGGCTGGTTTGGTGGGCCCGCTCTTACTTGCCAGGCAAGAGAACAAGGAAAAAGGCACAAAACTCGGGAGCCCCAAGGGGTCTTGGCCGAAGGAGGCAACAGCCGAGAGCGGACGACGGCGCCGAGAACAAACAGGGTGCAGGCGGGCCCCAGGGGATCCCCGCGTGAACCGGCTGCTGAGAAAGGGCCCCGGGGAGAAACGGACATGCCCGGCCGTCTCTGCGGTCGGGGCCTGGAACGTCCGGGAACAGAGCCCACGACCGCCCCAGGACAAGGACCGCAGTGCGACCACGGGGCGGGACCCCGGAAGGGGCCAGGCCCTGACTCGGGAGCTGGCCCAGGTCCCGACCCCACCCGGGCACGCCCCAGAGCCTCGGCTGCCAAACGGGCAGCCTCGCACTCCTCGGTCCCAAGCTGCGGCTCCGCGGGGTCGCGAAGGGAACGGCCGGGGACCCCGGCCCCACTGGACAGCACCGCCCCTGCCGCGCGCGAGTCACGTGACCGCCAGCCACGTGACGCCCGTTCTCAGAGCCGGGGGCGGAGCCCGCGGGCCAGCACGTGACGCGCGCCGCGCGCGCTGATTGGCCGCGGCAGGGCGGCGGCATGCGCCTGACGCACCTGAGGGCCCGGATGAGGAAGTAGAGCGCGGCCAGGCCGCAGAGGCCCGTGAGCACCAAGAAGAAGCGCCCCAGCGCCGAGCCCGGCGCGGCCCGCGGCCCCGGGTGCGTGCCGTTCCCCGGCGGGCCCGGCTGGCTCCCGTTCGTCGCGGCGGGCGGCAGAGTGGTCCCCGCGGGGTGCGGCGGCGACGGCGTGGCCTCCGGGGCTCCGCTCAGCCGCGCCCACAGCAGCAGCAGCAGCAGCGGCAGCAGCAGCGGGAGCGGCGGCGGCACGCGCGGCCCCATGGCCCGGCGGAAGCGGTGGCGACGCCCCGCCCTGCCGGCGCCTGTCGCTCAGGCCGCGGGGGCGGGGCCAGCCAATGGAGCGCGGGGGCGGGCCCGGCTCCGGCCCCGCCCCCGGCCGGCTTGCGGGTGCCTCTGGGTGCCCCGACCCCCACCCCTGGTGGCCCGCGGCCCGCTGGAGCCCTGCCGCGGCCGCTGCCGCCCACTGGGCCTGTTTCCACCTAGCCCGGGCCTGGGGCTCCCGGGTCGTGAGCGCAAACACGTGGCGGCCCACCCGGGGGAGCCCACCTGGAGGGAGCCCGCCCGGGGGGAGCCCGCCTGGAGGGAGCCCACCCGGGGGGAGCCCGCCTGGAGGGAGCCCGCCTGGGGGGAGCCCGCCTGGAGGGAGCCCGCCTGGAGGGAGCCCACCCGGGGGGAGCCCGCCTGGAGGGAGCCCACCCGGGGGGAGCCCGCCTGGAGGGAGCCCACCCGGGGGGAGCCCGCCTGGAGGGAGCCCACCCGGGGGGAGCCCGCCTGGAGGGAGCCCGCCCGGAGGGAGCCCACCCGGGGGGAGCCCGCCCGGGGGGAGCCCGCCCGGGGGGAGCCCGCCCGGGGGGAGCCCACCCGGGGCAGCCTGTCCTCCGGCTGCCGCCTCGCCCCCTGGCCTGTAGAGCACCAGGGCCTCCTGACGAGGTCCCGGCTGGCCCCCGTCACGGCCCCGGGCCCGCAGGGTGAGGGTCACCAGCTCCCAGAGGCCGCAGAGCAGCTCCTGGGCTGAGCTGAGCTGATGGCCCCAGCTGCAGTGCTCATTGCTGGGGAGCCCGGGGGACGCCAGGGCCGTCCTGGCGGTCAGGAAGGCCGGGCCCAAAGGGAAGCGGCCGGCCAGAGACGGCCACGAGGGCCGGGAGACCCGACAAGAGACCACAGAACCTCAATCCCTGCTGTTTCGTTTCTAGCCCAGACAGAAGCAGAGACTTCTGTTTTCACGTGTAATTTAACAGAGTGGAAGAAGTTTCATGGTGACACTCCAGGAGATTCCCCAGCCCTGGAAGCTGGCTTTCTCCCTGACGGAGCTTAGGGATCTGAGCTGCCGGCAGCACGGATGAGCAGAACGGGCCGCAGGCTGGGGCTCGGGGTGGAGAAGCAGGCACCGTCCTGTCCCAGGCAACTGCTGGGCAGCTGCACCCCAATCCCAAGGCAGGCAGAGCCGGGGCGGCTGTGGTGACCCCGGCAGGTGACTCAGCCTCTGGGGACTCGGGTCATGACACCTGTGCCGCAGAGGGCAAGGATCCAGACGGGTGCCCCCTGGTGCCAACGCCGGCCTCACAACGGGTCAGGGGCAGCAGGCAGGCCATGTCCACGCACGGTCTCGAGACCCCTTCGACTCCAGGTGTCCACACTCAGGCAGCACTAAATCGAGGGGGCCTCGACCCTGCTTCACCCTCACCCCTGCCTCCCCCGGGCAGGCTGTGGGCTGGGCCCCCCGGCCCCGGCTCCTGGCAACGGGCAGGACGCGGGGCCTGGAAAAACGGCCCTGCCCACTGCCCTGGCACCTGGCCTCAGGGAGGGAGGCTGCCCCTCCCCTTCTGCCGGCTCCAGGACCCCCAACTCTAATCAGCGCCAGGGAAAGGAGAGACGAGGAGTGTCTGGCCAGGGACCACCGCAGCTCAGCCCCCAGGTGCTCTGCTGCCCCAGGACTGCAAGGTGGGAGGACAAGGCCCAAGGGCCAGCTCAGGCCAAAGTGCCTGCGGGGTCCCACCTGTCAGGCAGAAAACAGGGTCGGAGTCGGGTCAGCCGGTGCCTGTGTGGCCCCGTCAAGACTCCTGGACCCCAAGAATTGCCCAAAGACGCCAGAGAACCCGTGCCCTCAGTGGGCCCAGACAAGGCCGCGCTAGGCTTCCCGTCTGCGCGGTCCCACCCCTGGGCTGGGCGCACAGGCACCCCTGCCCCCTCCTGCCCCGACTCCTCCCAGTGGACCCAAGGCTCAGGGGCCCCGACTCGACGGCACAGTCGGAAGCAGACACGGACAGCTGTGGGTGGCACACAGCCCTTTATTCGTGTCTGATTCTCCGGTCCTGGGCTGCAGGAAAACCGTCTGCAGTGCAAGCCGCCAGCACTCCGCGGCCGTCCTCCTGGGACGACCCTCGCCCACAAAGTACCTGCAGGAAAGATGAAGAGGGGTGAGCAGGAGAGGACACGGCAGCCTGCAGCAGGGAGGATGCCCCTCGGCGACAGCACCGTCCCTCAGAAGGGCCAGGTGGGCCGGGGGACAAGGGTGGGCCACGACCCCTGGAAAAGGACTTACAGGTGACAAGCCGTGGGCACGCGCTCCGTCTCCTGCGCGCTCTTATCCTGCAAGCCGCTCCCGGCAACGTCCCTCCGGGACAGCCGTCGCCGCCGTCGAGCCACTCGCCCTGGGCTCCAGCTTGGTCCTTCACCCTGCCAAAGCAAAGGCGCGTGATGCCGACGTCCTCGCCAGCAGGCTCACAGCCGCCGCCCGCCTCCCCAAGACCATCCAGAGCGCCCACGAGGGTCTCAGCTAGCAACGGGCCCGGCGCTGGGCCCGCACCGTGTCCCAGCTCTACGCAGAGCCCACTACCCGCCGGGGACGGAGCTGCTCAGACATCGGTGTGGACTCTGGGGAAAACCGATGGCGGCAACAAGACATCCGAGAATGCTATGGCCGTGGTGGCTTAAGGAGGTCTGGAAAGACTGTCAATCCACGAACAAAACATCAGAGGCGGGTGTGCCGTGGCCCCCTTCCTGCCCACTAGCGAGGCGAGACTGTGCCCGAGGCCGCGGGCAGGGGCGGGCAGGTGCCGGGCCCGGCTTTTAGTTCTAGCTTCATTTTTTTAAAAAAAGTTAAAACAACCAGTCAAAGGAACATTCCCCGGGTGTGTGGCTTTACTTTCAAACGAGCTCTCGACAAGAGAAGGGAAGCGGGCACGAGCAGAAGGCGTTACCTCGGATTACAGGGCTATTTCCACATATGAGCTAGCCAAGGAAGCAGCTTTCGTCTCTGAGGTTTCTGTTGGGCGCACAACACTGCTGCTCTCCAAGGGGCCGCGGCTTCCAAAGGCTAGCAGAGAACGCTCAGAACTCGTAACGCAACGGCAGAGCTAGCTACTCCACCCGTCGTCTGTGGTCGCCCCGGCAGGGTGCTGCTGCCCTCTGGCCTGAGACTACGGCGTCCGTCGGCCTCCCACCTGCGCGTCCGTCTCTGCGGGGCTGCCTGACCCGTCCCCTCTGGCTGCCTCCGCCAGGAGCCTCCCGGGGCTGCCCTGCGTCTGCACGGCCCACCCGTCGCCCGCCTGGCTCACCCACTGGCTCCGAGGGCCGTCAGCTGTCCTAACAGCTCCCTGTCCTGCTCCGGGCGGCCCGAGGACGGGGGACCCGCTGCTCCTCAGCCTGCCCTGTCTGCTCAGTCTGATGCCGCGAGCCCGCAGCAGGGTGTGTTGTGCAATGAAAGGGAAATTGTCAGAGCAAGGTTCATTTCAGACGGTCCTTTAATCGGCTTCGTAAAGCCAAAGAAAACTGCGTACAAGAATTCCTTAACCACTTCAAATACAACATCAATGGAGTATGCATACGTCTTCCAGTAAAAAAGGACAATATAAATAAACATTTTCAAGAACCTCTCGGGGGATGCCTGCAAGTCTACTGGAGATCGGACACAGCAAGGAGTAGAACACCTTTGTGCAGGCGGGACGGGCAGGCAGGGGCCGCCGTCCTACCACGCTACACTCAGAAACGGTACACAGACTTGGGGAAAGCCACAGCTCGCTCAGCTTCCGACAGCGAGTGGGTTCAGAGGCCTCTCGGTCCTCAAAGAGCAGTGACTCGGGGCACCCCACGTCACGGGGCCAACCCCACCAAAACAACAAAAAAGCAACACACCCCCCTCCCAAAAAAGAGGAAAAATCCCCACACAAACCCCCACGGTTTAAAAAAAAAAAAACATATGGCTCATGATAAAAAAAGAAAAAGGAAAATCTGAAGTGCTTTTCAAAACGTTTTTAAAACCTTTAAAAACGGACAGCGCTTCCTCAAAAAAAAAATAAAATAAAATAAAAAAAATGAAAATAAAAATGTCTGCTAACTAGCTCATCTGGGGTCAGAGGCTGTCAGGCTGTGTTGGACGAGATCAGAACTGACGTGACTACAAAAGTGAAAATACAAGGAGGTGTGTCCACTACACATCAACGATTCAGCGAAGCTCCCAAAATCTTTAAATATACAGCCATTGGAAGGACGATCTTGAGCAGGAAGGATTTTTACTCGTTGTGTGTAGCTGAGGACAAGAAGCAGGTAGAGCGTAAAGGCACTGAGGTCAGCGACAAGAGGCAGCATTTCACTCCCCGGGGGCCGGGCCTGGAGAGCACCAACCCCCCGGCGGGGGGCGGCCGGCCCCCACATGCACACAGGCCGGCGCCCCGGCTCCCTCTCTCCCTGTCCTTCCGGACCTGTGCTCCGTGTTGGCTTTGCTTTCTGTTTTGTGATAGAAATGGCTCCTAGCCGAGAGGACAAACTGATTCCTCAGGGGCCAGCACAGCCTAAGGCCTGAGCGTGAGCCTAAGTCACTAGCAGGGGCGCCAAGGGGCGCTGGGCTCCCACCGCAGGCCACACAGCGTGGCGCCCTCGGAGCCGGCCTTACCGTAGCTGTCGTAGCTGTCTCTGTAGGACCCGCCCGAGCTCCGGTCACCGTAGCCACCGCCCTGACTCCGGCTGTGGAAGGCACACACGTGGGCGCTGGAGGGCACCTGCCGCGCTGCTGCCTCCACCAGGCCAGCTGGCACCCCAGGGACTGCAGGACAGGCGGCTCTGCCCTCGCCACCCCTGCCGATGCCAAGCCTCCCGACCATCCCCCTTCCCTGACGCCAGATAACCCCTCACCTGCTGTAGTAGTCTCTGGAGCCTCCATAGCCCCCACTCCTGGACTCGAACCGGCTGCCCCCGTAGCCTCGGTCCCCTCCTCCTGCACGGACAGGACAGGACCGGACCATGGCATGAGTACAGCTCCTGCCAGCACCGCCCTGGCCACGTGCGCCAGCACCGTGCCTGGCACTCACCTCTGGAGAACCCACGGCCCCGGCCTCGGCCTCCGCGGAAGAAGCCCCGGCCCCCGGCAGAGCCACCTCGGTACCCGCGAGACCGGCTGTCGGACGACTTCCCGGCCTGGTCAACTCGGATCTGTCGCCCATCCACGGACTGGAAAAGAGAACGGCCAATCAGCTTCCGGCCTCCCCACCCTCGGGGGTTGAGCTGGAGCTCTCCACCCTCGCCACCCACCTCTCACCTTCCCATTCATGGCCATCATGGCGTCCTTAGCGTCGTCGATGTTCTCGAAGGTGACAAACCCAAACCCACGCGACCGCTGCGTCTCTCTGTCTTTCACGACCACCACTACAAAGGGAGACAGATCTTCGGTCAGGACCAGGATGGCGCGAGCTGGCCCACGGCACTGCCAGACCCGCGGCAGCCTCACCTTCAGAGATCTGTCCGTATTTGGAGAAGACCTGCTCCAGGGACTGCTCGTTGGTGTCGAAGCTCAGCCCCCCGACGAAAAGCTTGCCTTCATCTGATGCCATGGTGCCTGCGGCAGACACGGCCTCAACACTCAGCGGCTCTGCTCCCCTGCCCCCCTCCTGCTTTTCTACAAACCACTTATGAACTCTGGGGAAACGTCAGAAAGTCATTTTCCTGCATCTGTTGTCCCAAATCTACTCCCAGGACTTTTAAACTCAAATGAACCCATTGCCCACCCCCAGTGGCCCTGTCCACGGGGTCCACCTTTCCCGCCCCCCAGGCTGAGGGCTCCCTGAGGACTGGAGCCATGGTGAGGGCCTCCTGCCCCCCGCTGCAGCCAGGGTGGCTGCCACTCTAAACCCCTTTAAAGAACTGGACTCCAAAGGAGGTGCCTCGGCCCCCACGGATTACCCAGAGAGCCCCGGGCCGGGAGCCCCCCGCACCCTCCCGCCTTTGCACAGGAGGCTCAGGCACTTCCCGGACCCCCTGCCCTGTCAGCTGCTGGGGAGGAAGTGCTTTGGGAACTGCTAACTGTTAAGGGCCGGGCGACAGGGGGCGACTTTATAGCGAGAACCTCTGCAGGGACGGGGGAGGGTGCGCCCGGGGCAGGGTGGCCGAGGCGGCGCCAGGCCCCCGCCGGGGACCCCGCCACCAGGAACTGGCTGCACAGGCAGGCGGGCGGGGAGCCGAGGGCCCCGAGGACGATGCCACTTGGGGTCCAGACTGCGGGCGCACAGGCCGGCCGGGCCCGCACACGGGGGTCCTCCGCCTCATGCCACTCCAGCGGGGAAAAGGGGAAACTGAGGCCCGGGAGGCAGGGGCGACGCGCCAGGGCCCGCCCCGCGGCTCTGCCCGGGAGCCACGCGGCCCCGCCCCCGCGCCGCGCGCATGCGCCCCGCGCACGCCCTGCGCCACTGCATCCGGGCACTCGGGCGCTCCCGCCATTTCGCTGGGCGCAGCCTCGAGCCCGCGGCCGCCATTTTGCGGCAGCGCCCCGCTCGCCGGCGGCCCTCGCCCGCGGGGGGCACGCCCTGCTGCCCCGCTCGGCCTCGTCTCCCGCTGCCCTCGCCGCCAGCGGGGCGGACGCCAGCAGCCCGGGCCCGCCCCGGCCGCCGCCCCCTCCCAGGGGCGTGCCGCCGCGGCCCCGCCTCGCCTGCCGAGGCCGCCCGCCGCCCGGGCCGCTCGGCGCCGGCGCCGCCAGGGCCTCACCGCTGAGCCGGGCAGGTCCCTGACGCAGGCGGGAAGAGAGCGCAGCACCACGACCCGAGCCTCCTAACGCGCGAGTGCGGGGGGGCCCGCCGGCGCCCGGCCTTATATCCGCCGCCGCCGGGCCCCGCCTCCCGCCCCGCCCCCGCCCCGCCCCCCGCGCCTCACGGGCCAATCCGAGGCGCCAGGGGGCCGAGGCCGCGCCTCCTATTCATGTCGGGGGCCGGGCCCGCCCCGGCTCCGCCCCTTCCCCTCGCGCGGGCGCCGGGCGCGGCGGCCGGCGGGGGCGTTTCCGGCCTGCCCGCCGCAGTTCCCGTCCGCGCGCGCGGGGGGCGGGGCCGGCGCGGGGGGCGGGGCTGACCCACTTCTGCGGGCCGCCCCCACCCCGCCGGCGGCGAACAAAGGGGTTCGCGCGGCTGCCCCCGGGAACCCGAGCCCCGCGGGGGGATCCCGGGCTGGGCCGCGCCCCGACCTTTGCTGTGCTCCAGCAGTTGCCGACGTCCCGACCTCGCCGGGATCCCCTTACCCACCCAAGCCCAGCTCCCAGACACCCCAACTTCATCTGAACCCCCGACATCGTTCCGGATACCTTGCCAACAAAACTGGCACCCCAGAACTCCCAGGACCCCAACGCTCACGGATGCACCACTTCACGCGATCGACCCCAACGCCCAGCCTCACCCCAGCGCTAGGATGCACCTCAATTTATGTGAACCCCAATATTCGTCAGCATCCACGTCTTCCCAGTCCCCAGCACTTTGAGCAGCCCACCTTCAGCCAAGCCAGTTTGCCTACAAACCCCAGCCTGCAGCCACACCTGCCTCCCTATCGACTCTGACTTCACCCGCGCCCCAAGCGTCGCCGACACCCCGACATTTGCCTGGTGGGATGCTGGACATCTCCGTGCTGACCTGATCCCTCAGCGTTCTCCCCAACACTCAGCTCAGTCTTCGGCTCGCAGCCAGCAGCAAGGCAGCCACCACGCCATTCTGCACCCCCACAACCCACCTGATACCCCCCCCCAGGCGTGTGCAATGCTACCCGCGCTCTGGCTTTGCCTGTGAGTTCAGAGACATCCATTATTGAGCTGCTTCTGGCGGTCATGGAGGGTCCCCTGGATCCCTGCTACCAGGGGAGCTAGCTTTGCAGGGACCCTCGCCCCATTGTGGCTCTGGGGCTTCGGAGAGCAGAGACCCTGCTTTGCAAGGACCGCAGACAAGTCCCAGCTACTCTCCGGGCCCCAGCCTCCCACCCTCGTCTAGTAGACCCTCACAGCAGGGGACTCATCGCCACCCCCTCTGCACCTTGCACCCCCACACCATAGGCCCCCCTCCATGAGAGTCCCCGCCGGCCTTGGTGGCTGCCGCGACAGCCACGTGTGCAGGGACATCCGCTCTCAGCCTTCCCACCGCCCGTGGAGGGGCCCCCCACCCACCAGAGCCGCAGGGAAGCGCCGCAGACCTGGGGACAGATAGGCCCCCCGTTTTCTGATCTGCTGCCCCCGCAAAGTCGGGAGGCGCCGCTTCTTGCCGCAGCCCAGCCCAGGAGCGCCCCCTCCCCTGGTTCCTGGGCCTGCGTCTCTGCCCGTGCCTGGCTTCGTGCTCGTTCACTCCTTCTGCCCGGACGCCTTTAACTACCAGCGTCCTCCGCGCTCGGGCGCCACGCGTCCCCGCCGACGTGTGTCTGCTTGGCGCACACCTGCTGTCGCCTGTGTCCATGACGGTGTGGGCCGGTGGCGGTGGCTACCTGCCGCCATGCGCACCTGCACTGTGCGGTGTACTTGAGCACCTGTGCCTCAGTGTGTACCTGGCTCGGCGGTACCTGTGTCTCTGTGGTTACCTGCGTCTGTGTGTACCCGTCACCGTACGTCCCTGCGAGGAGCTCTCGGGGGTCCGGGACCACCTGTGTCTCTGTGGCTACCTGCTGCGGCTGCTGCACCGCGGAGGGCCCGGGCCGGCAGCGCTCTGCGCTGTGGACACATGGGGGCGCTGCGCCCTCACCCTGGCCACGCTCCCGACACCCCGCCCCGTCGCTCCAGCCGCGCGACGCGTGCCCCTGCGTGGGAGGGGGCTCCTCCCCCGTCCCTCTCCCGCCGGGACCGCCAGTGCGCGCAGCCCCGGGCTGGGGGCACAGCGATCCCTCCGCTTCTGCTCACGCGCGGCCGGGGGCGGGGTGGGGGTGCCGTTCCCAGGCCCCGACGCGCGGGGCTCGCCGCCTGCCCCGGGGCCTGGGGTACTAAGCCAAGGTGGGGGGATCTCCGCGTTGGCTCGGTCACAAACCCAACCCCCCCAGCCCCCAGTGCAAAGCAGGGCGGGGCGGGCGACGCCAGGATGGGACCGCCTCGCTCCCGCGCCGCCCCCTCCGCCCTCGCCGCGGGACCCGGGCTGCGGGACGCTGGGTCCTCCCGCGAGCCCCGCTAATGACCGGGCGCGAGGCGGTAATGAGCGTCTGGGCCCGGCACGGGAGTGGCCGAGGATGAAAGGCGCGTGGGGACGGGTAGCCGGGGCCGCGCAATTACCGCCCCCTCCCGGCCAGGCGGGGCCCGACCGCGCACCTGGCGGCCGCCTGCGGAGACGCGGAAGTGGGGCCGTCCTGGCCGCGACTCCAGCCCGCCAGGCTGGCCCAGATCCGCGGGGCCCAGCGCCAGGGTGGGGGACAGGAGACGGGGGCGTGTGCGTGCCCGTGCGTGCCCGTGGGCGGGAGATGTCGGCAGGGACCCGTAGATACACAGCCGGACAAGCAAGGATGACTCGAGACGTACTTGGGTGGGGGGACAGCAGAAGTGGGGCGGGGGGACACACGGGCATGAAGTGTGTGCGTGAAACCGCTCGTGTGGGTACCAGCAGTGGGAACACGTTTGCATGGGGCGTATTCACCCCACGTTTCTGTGTTGCTGTCCGTGTCTGCAAGAACACAAGGAGGTGTGCGCGCCCCCAAAGCATGGGCAAGATGGCTGGGAAGAAAAGCAGGAGCAGCCGCGGCCAGGGCTGCATGTGCGCGACCCGGGCGAGCAGGGACGCCAGAGCACTTGTGTCAGGGCCTGGTGGCGTGACTCACGGCTCTGGGCTGGGCCGGCTTGTGGTGCATCAGCCAGCAGCTGGGGCCTCAGAGGGCAGAGGAGGTGGAGGCCGGGCCAGCAGGGGAAGGGTTAACCCTGCCCCTCTCCCCAGCTGCCACCTGCTCCAGCAGGTGGGAACCTCGGAGGTCCCTAGGAGGCCCCAGGTGCCAGGGAGCTGGGAACGTGAAGGTTCAGCTGTCTGTAGCAAGGCGGGGGGTGGGGGGGCTTGGATTCCCTCCTGATCTTTGCAGGGGACCTCCACGGGGACACACAGGGCGCGGGGGCAGGGGGCGCGGGGAATGAAGCTCCCTGACTCACCCCCTCTCCACAGGCCTGCATCAGGGCCCAGGAATGTGGAGGCTGCGGAGGCCAGAGCGGCTCCCGCCCAGGCTGGGCACTCAGCACACCCGCGCAAGCCGCCCAGGATGTGCCACATGTGCGCCGGCCTGCGCCCGCGTCTAGGAGAGGCCAGGTTGCGCACGGTGACACACTGGACACGAGCCGTGAATACATGCCAAGCCGTGGCGCCCCTGCACACGGGCTGAGCTCACGTGTGTTCGTTCTGTTCTCCTGGTGCCCCCAGAGACCCGGATGGGAGCCCCTTGGGTGGAGGGAAACCGAGGCACAGACTGGCCGGCAGCGACATGCATCCACACCTCTGTATTAAGTGCCAGTGGAATGCCAGGGCTCGTGTGTGCAGTCTCACAGGAGCCCACGAAGACCCCTGGGCAGCCTCTGGCTTAGCAACGGGTGGGGTCCAGAGACCCCAGGGGCAGGAGGCGGCCACCCCACAGCAGACCAGCACGCCCACTTGAACACGGGGCAACGTGCCCGAGCAAGGCCCTCGTGCAGGGCGTGCCTCACCCACTGGCTCTGCAAGTACCAGGCGGCACCAAGGAGGCCCACCTGCGGCTAGTGGCCATCCCTGAGTCCCCCCACACCCAGGGCAGCTGCAGGAGCCCGGCGCAGGGATGCACTGGAGAAGGTACACGCGCGCAGGCAAACACGCCCACTGGGCACGTGCTGACGGACCCACCACCAGACCCCACAGGTCAGGATCCTTCCGGCCGGCCGTGGCCCAGGGTCCACCTGTACGGGCAGGTGGCGCCCAGGCTCCTCTGGACCCCCAGTGCTTCCTCTGAGAAGGGGTCTGAGCTGCGGCATCCTGTGGGGTCAGCCCACAGGAAGCGCTCGGGTGGAGTTGCTGCAGAGGCCAGCTCCGCGGAGGTGCTCCAAGAGATTCCTTGTTCTCTTTCTCGACACCGTGGGACGCGCAGAGTTGTCCCTGGGCTTCAGCTTTTAGGCATCATTCCTGCCCTTCGTCTCGCCAGCAGCAAGAGAAGGGCTTTCCGTGGAGTAAGGTCAGAGCTGCACAGACACCTGCCCCTCCAGCAGGACTGTACACACACCTGTCCTCTGCAGCAGAACTGTGCACACACACACACACCTGTCTCCTCCAGCAGGGCTGTGCACACACCTGTCCTCTCCAGCAGGGATGTGCACACACACACACCTGTCCCCTCCAGGACTATGCACACACCTACCCCTCCTGTAGAGCTGTGCACACACACACCTGTGCCCTCTAGCAGGGCTGTGCACACACCTGTTCTCTGCAGGACTGTGCACACACACACACACACCTGTTCCCCACCCAGGTCAGCTGGACTGGGACCTGGAAGGGCCTGCACCCAGGAAGGGCCTGCACCCAGGGAGGGCGAGTAGGTGGTGTTTGTGGCTGAAGCAGCTTCCTGGCGTCCCCCCTCCCCAAGGAGGGCGCATGTTTGGGGGCGGGGCGCTTTCTTCCGGGGCGGGGGTGGCCAGGTGTGACTTTCTCTTTTGGGATTTCCTTAAGGCAGGTC
>JAQZBX010084578.1:0-13241 GCA_029593785.1 Cabassous unicinctus | reverse complement strand
TAAATAAATCTTTAAAAATAAATAAATAAAGTGCATTGGGAAGAAGGAACCTGCTTTTGCTTGGTATCAGTATGCTCAAAAAGATAAAGAAAAACATGGAGAAAGAACTGAAGGATGTGAGGAAAAAAATGAATGAACAATATGGGACTCTTACCAGAGAAATACTAAAGTGGAAGGACACAATAACTGAAATTAAAAATTCCCTGGATTGTTTTATCAGCAGATTGGAGGTGGGAGAAGAAAGAATCAGAGAACTCAAATAACAAGACAACTCAAATGATTCAAGCTGAGGAGCAGAAAGATAAAAGTATGAACAAAGCCTAAGAGACCTGTGGGACACAATCAAGCAGGCAAATATATGCATTATGGGAATCCCAGAAGGAGAAAGACAGAAAGGTACAGAAGTAATATTCAAAGAAATAATGGCAGACAATTTCCCAAGTTTAACAAAAGACATCAAATGCACATTCCAGAAGTGCAATGAACACCAAACAGGATAAACTCAAAGAGAACCACTCCCAAACACACAGTAATCAAATTATCCAATAAGAAGGACAAGGGTAGAGTTCTGAAAGTTGCAAGAGCAAAGCAATGACTTACATACAAGGGAATCCAATTAGATTGAGTGTTGATATCTCATCATAAACCATGGAGACAAGAGGGCAATAGTACAAAATATTTAAAGTGCTGAAAGAAGACAATTGCCAACCAAGAATTTTGTATCTGGCAAGACTTTCTTTCAAAAATGAGGGAGATGTTAAGACCTTCCCAGATAAACAAAAGCTGAGTGAGTTCTTCCACATCCTGCCCTACAAGCAATGCTAAAGGGCATTCTTCAGAAAGGAAAGAACACTAGATAGTGGATCAAAGCAGCATAATGAAGTAAAGACCTCTTGTAAAGGTAACCATATGGATAATTACCAATGCCCCAGTAATATTGTATTGCACTGTTTGTTATGTAAATCCACCTTTTCCTTCTTACAGATGCTAAAATGCACGTGCATAAAATATGATAAATCAATGGCTTTGGACATACAATGTACAAACATATAATTTGTAAAAAGTACAAAAAACGGGGGGCAGAGAGGTAGAGGACCAGTGTATGTGTATGCTATTGAAGATAAGTTGGAATCTATATGATTGTTATAGATTTAAGATGTTAAATTTTAATGCCTTTACAACAACAACAAAAGTATGTGAAAAATATATCCAGAAAGACATGAGGAGGTACTCAAACTGGTACAACACAAAAACCAAATAAATACCTAAGTAGACATTAATGGAAGAATTGAGGGTCTAAAAAGGTATAAGACTTACAAAAACAAAATAGCACAATGGAAAAAGAAAGGCCTGCACTATCAGTAGTGACTTTAAATGTAAATGGATTAAACTCCCCATTCAAAACGCAGAGATTCACTGAATGGATAGAAAAGCATGACCCAAGTACATGCTGTTTACAAGACACACACCTTAAATTCAAAGATATAAGTAAGTTGAAAGTGAAAGGATGGAAAAAATATATACCATACAAATAGTAACAAAAAGAGAGCTGGAGTAGCTATACTAATATCAGATAAATAGACTTTAAGTCAAAAAACTGTTACAAGAGCCAAAGAGGGTAATTATATACCAATAAAGGGGTCAATTTAACCAGAAGACAATTATAAATGCATCTAACAACAGAGCCCCCAAAATATATGAAGCAAAAATTGACAGATTTGAAGGGAGAAACAGTCAGTCCTTCATTAATAGTAGGAGAGTTTAATATACCACTTTAAATAATGAATAAAATTTCCAGATGGAAGATCAGTAAGGAAATAGAAGACTTGAATGATACTCTAAACTAGCTAGACTGAACAGAAATATATAGAACACTTCACCCAACAGCACATAATACAGATTCTTCTCTAGTACACATGGATCAATCTCCAGGATAGACCATATGTTAGGTCACAAAGCAAGTCTCAATAAATTGAAAAAAAAAAAAAAAAAAGTGAAATCATAATTTATCTTCTCCATCCACAATGGAATCAAGCTAGAAATCATAACGGAGGGAGAAATGGAAAATTCACTAATATTCTGGGAATTAAACATTGTGCTCCTAACAACCTATGGGTGAAATTTAAAAATCACAAGGAAAATTAGAAAATATATCTTGAAGTGAATGAAAATGAAAATATAACATACAAAAACGTATGGGATGCAGGGAGTGGATGTGGCTCAAGCAGTTGAGCACCTGCTTCCCACGTGTGAGGTCCAGGTTTGGTTCCCATTGCCTCTTAAAACAAACAAACAAACAACAAGCAAAACAAACAAACCAACTCAGGGGAGCTGATGTGGCTCAGTGGTTGAGTGCTGGCTTCCCACATACAAGGTCCCAGGTTCAATCCCTGGCTCCCAGTACCCCCGCCCCCCAAAAGTGTGGAATGCAGCAAAGACAGTGCTAAGAGAGAAATTCATAGCTCAAAATGATTGCATTAAAAGAAGAAGGAAGGTCTCAAAAATCAGAAACCTAACTTCAAAACTAGGGGATCTAGAAAAAGAAGACATTAAAACCAAAAAGAGCAAAAGGAAGGCAATAAGAAATAGAACAGAGCTAAATGAAATCAAGAATAACACAACAGAGAGAATCAACAAAACTGAAAGTTGGTTCTTTTTAAAAGACCTATAAGATTGGCTAACTTTTAGATAGACTGACAAAGGATAAAAAGGGGACTCAACTAAAATCAGAAATAAAAATGGGGACATTACTGCCAACCCCACAGACATAAAAAGTACTATAAGAGTATACTATGAACTATACATCAACATACTGGATAACCTAGGGGAAATGGACAATTCCTAGAAACACAAACTACCTATACTGAGTCAGAAAGAAATAGAAGAGCTCAACAAACCAGTAACTAGAAAAGAGATGGAACCAATTATCAAAAACTGCCAACAAGAAAAGCCTAGGAGCAGATGGCTTCCCTGGTGAATTTTCCTAAACATTCCAAGAAGAATTAATACCTATCCTGCTCAAAGTCTTCCAAAAAAGTGAAGAGGAAGGAACACTCCCTAACTCATGCTACAAGGCCAACTTCTCCCCCATATCAAAACCAGATAAAGATACCATAAGAACAGAAAACTATGGGCCAATATCCTTTATGAATATAGATGCAAAAATCCTCAACAAAATACTAGCAAACTATCCAACAGCACGCCTAAAGAGAATTATGTACCATAATCAAGTGGGATTTATCTCTGGCATGCACGGGTGGTTCAACATAAGAAAATTAGTGCAATATACTACATTAAGATAATGAAGGGGAAAAAACACATGAGCATCACAATTGATGCAGAATAGGCATTTGACAAAATTCAGCATTGCTTCTTAATAAAAACACCCAGAAAACTAGGAATAGAAGGAAATTCCCTCAAAGTAATAAAGGGCATATATGAAAAAGCCAAAGTTAACATCATTTTGAAGGGTGAAAGACTGGTAAGATGGATTAATGGATGAATTGACAGATAGGTGATAAAGCAAGTATTGTAAAATGTTAATTGTAGAGTCCAGATGGTGGGTATATGGGAGTTCCCTGTAAAGTTCTTTCAACTTTTCAGGATGTTTGAAAATTTTCATTAAAAATTGTTGAGGAAAAACTCATTAAAGGACACCATACATAAAAGTGAAAAAACAAAACAAAACAAAACAAAAAAACAAAAACCATTTATCGAGGGGTTTCCAAGCCAGTTGCTATGCTCAGTGCTAGGGAAAATACCAAGGAAAGGAAGCTCCAGTCGTGTTCCCATCTCCTGCATAGATTAACAAGGCAGTCCTCCCTGCCCCACCCCACTCCCACTCCATCCTCCATGGCCAATGATCTTACTAAAAGTAAAATCTGATCCCACAACTACCCAGCGTAAGACTTTTTCCATGGGCACTCATCCTCCACAGATGACCTCCGCAGAGCACATTCCTTTGTCTGCTTTATAAGGCTGCACAAGCAGACTACAGCATTTGGTCTAGGTTACAGGTCAGGTGAGAATCATAACTTAGACTTGGCTCAAAGTTGCTTTCACTTCCATTTACTCCCAAACTGGCAAGCAAGCAGTGCAAAGGATATATACAAGGTAAAAGGACACCAATAAATCAACAAACCTGATAAGGATTCCAAGACGTGACCACACCCCTCTGTGGCCTGCCTCAGTAGCTCACAGAGGCATGCCCAAAGTTCTGCGGTCGACATAGCCCACACAGAGTGAGAAGCCCACTGGATCTGAGCAGTTTAAGACCCAAAGGTCCTAAAAAGGATGTGATACCTAGAGATAGTCTACATACACACAAGCAAATAAAAACATATTTCATCATTTCTAAAGCACACATTTTTTTCACATCTTTGAAAGAAATGAAGACAATTGATGATGTCTTACAATATTAATTGGCAGCAATTTTCCTTTCTTAATGGCACATAAAAGAATGCATTTACAATTGGTGGAGTCTTGGAGTGAATGAAATAGTGTGCATTTTTTCCTTTTTTAACACACATTGCATGTAGCATATTATGCATATCTTTCTGCACCTCACTTTTTTCATCTCGGGAGCATTCACATCGTGCGCAAAGAACTGCCTCGCTCTTTCTAACCACCGCAATATTCAACTGTAGCATCGTCATAATTTATTTAATCAGTTCCATATTGGAGAGATATACTGGTTGTTTTCAGTATGTTTTTCTTATTGCCCAAAATGATGAATGCTATGTGAAGGGCAAGGGGAAAGTGCTATGGGGGCATCAAAAGGGAAGAGAACATCTCTGTGTGGAGGACTTGAATACTTCATGGAGGATACAAGTCTGGATTGAGACTGGAGAGAGGGATAGATATGAGACAGATCAAATTGCTCTGGGAATTTGAGTCTGGATAGGGGGTGAGAAAGCCCTTCACTTCTGCCATTGGGAGAGAGGGATTCCAACAGGCAGATTTCAAACAATTCATAAGAAATGTCTGTCCGGAAGCTTCTCTTGCCCACTCAAATCCTAGTCAATGATTACGGAAGATTAATGCTCATTTCACTGTCCTGTGACGGCACTGGAAATAGTCATTATTCACTCTCTTCATCAGGCTAACATATGGTACTTGGAAATAGATCTGCAAGAAGAGATATTGAAGGTCTTTAACTATTTGATGATAATTAAGATAAGACTGAGAAATGTGTTGTTGGGTTGCTGGAGGGAAGTGAAAATTTGAGTCCTCAGGATTGCAGGCCAGAATAAGAGAAACTGATAAAGTGAGGAAAGTGCAATCAAGGTGGGCCCAGGCTTAAGAAAATCCATCCATCCTGTTTTCCTGTACCAGGAGTATAAAACAGCACCGTAACACCAGCCTTCAAGTAATGAACAGAGGCTAGCTAATTCTTAACTCAGCTCCTTCTTTCCCACTCCAGTCCCCTTTGGGTAGTGATGATAATGGCTGATATTGCTTACCACTTGCACGTTCTAAGCCCTTTATATGTATTAGCTAATTTAAATTTTTGTAACAATCTTATGAGGTAAGCACTGTTATTATTCCTACTTTACAAGTGAGAAAATGGAGACTTAGAAAGGTAATAAATAGTAGAGACCTTGCTCTTAACTAGTACTCCACCCAGAATTCCAACCTGCCTCCCTACATCTCTTTTCTGTGCTAGACTATATACACCTTTGAAGTCACAGATCATGTTATTCATCTTTGTGTGAACCCTCTTCCTCCACCCAGCTGAGGAATGAATATATTAAATTCAAGACCAGTCCAGCATCTTCTAGCTGGATTACACCACCTGGTCTCTGGGTATAGCCCAGCACCCGTCCACTGCCTGGGCTACACTCTGGTCACAGTTTTCTTCTAGAACACCAAGCTGATCATATTTCTCACCAGTTTAGATCATTTCAAGGTCTCCCATTGTCCTCAGGGTAAAATATAGGTCTTCAGCAGGACTTACAAAGTCCTATTAGGCTTGTCCTTGCTTATCTGCTTCAGTGTCACTAATACCTTCTGCTCTGACAAACTATACCCTAGATGAGTGCTAAGAGTTGTAACACATAGGTTACTTTAAATTTTCTAGTAGCCACATTTTAAAAAGTGAAAAGAAACAGGTGAAATCATTGATATCTTTTTATTTAACCCAATATATCCAAAATGTCATTTTGATGTATAATTAATATTAAAAATTGTTTACAAGATATTTTACATTCTGTTATTCATAAAAGTCTTTGAAAACAGTGGGTGTCTTCTATGTGGAGCATACATCAATTCAGACTAGCACTAGCCACATTTCAAGTGTTCAATAGCCACATGTGGCTAGTGGCTGCCGTAGTGGACAGTTCTAAACTTGGTTCACAAACTTTAGCTGTGTCAGAATCCCCTGGAGGGCTTGTTCATCACAGATCGCTGGGCTCCACCCCCAGAGTTTCTGATTCATTAGGTCTGGGGCAGGGCCTGAGAATCTGCATTTCTGAAAAGATCCCAGGTGAGGTTGATGTTGCTGGTCTCTGGGGCACACTTAGAGAACGATTTTCTAGACCAGAGAGTATAAATTGGTTGCCACAGGTTGAATCCAGCTGGCAGACCATTTTATTTGAACTACACACAGTGTTTTAAAAATTTTTGAATTAATTCCCAACATTTAAAAATAGGCAGATTTCTCATCAAAATCCAGATTTCAAGCTTATGTTGAAAAATCTGTAAATATAATAATACGGGACTGTATTTCTGCCTGCAATAAGTAGCAGGAGCCAAATCACAGATGTCTTCTCTAGAAAGGTTATGGAAGGCCCACTTCACTTATTTATAATACTGAGGTCCTTGTTGGAATTGAGTTTGCATTCCCAAACGTAGAACTTCTGGATTTCTCTCTGGACCTAAAAAATACATCAGGCTCTCTCTTGCTTCTGGGACTTTGCACATGTGGGTCTTACTGCCTGAAACATTCTTGCCAACACCTCCATACCCACCTGGCTAACTCTCTCTTCCCTTTTGGCCTTAGCTGAGGTGCTACTTTATCCACAAAGTCCGCTCTGCTCACATGTGCCTCTCCCATCAAAGCTAGCACACAATGCTGTAATTTCCCACTTGTTTGTCTGTCTTGCCCACCATTCTCTGAGTTCCCTGAGGGCAGAAAACCACTTCTTTCTTAGTCACTGCGGATCTCCAGTGCCTAACCCAATATCTGGCGGGCACATGGAAGGTGTCCAATAAATATTTGTTGACCAAATGAATGAATGAAGCAATAAAACTGCTAGAACAGGTCTTTAAAATAATTTTGCCCAACCTTTGTCTTTCTCCTAGGTGCCTGCAGTGGAATCTTAGTTTCATTTTTTATTCTAAAAGCTCCAATAAAAAAAGTAACCTGTCAATTTTAATTATATTTCTCTTAAAAACTGCAGAGCAGAGAAAAATAAATTTAAACTTGTTAATTATTTAACATATTCCACTAGCTTGAGCTTCAGCTTGAGTTTTATTTCACCATGCTGGAATTTACTGAAAGCAAAAATAATTAAATTAAGCACAACACTATTGGGTTATCAGGTTACAGACTCCTGTGTAGCATCTGCACTCTGCTATCATTTTACCAGTTTAAGACAGAAAATTCTTTCCTTTGGTTAAAAAAGTCAATGTTAATGTTATTATTATTCTAAAAAACATGGTTCTAAAAATTTAAAGGACATTCTCTTTGGTGTGCTCCTGGGGGACGGGAGGAGAGAGAGAGAGAGAGAGAGAGAGAGAGAAAGAGAATGACTGGTCTGTATCTACATCTACATCCAGCCAATGTGGAGACATTTAGGCAGTTAGAAAGTCACAAATATGAAAAGTTAGAAATTTCACTCTTCTCGAGCTCATTGTTTAGTAGAGAAGATAAGACATGGTTGCATGTGTAATATATGTTAGGAAGAGGCGAGAGTCTTGTGAAAAGCATAGAGTGTCACATGGAAATCCAGAAGAAAAAATATATTCCACCTTGGGGAGAGATTTAAAACCTTGCTCGGTATAGGTAGCATTCAACCTGGTCTTGAAATAAGATTTATAACATCTGTATACTTGAAAAAATTAAATTTATTCTCAAGTACATTAAAATATTTTTAAATCTTTTAAAATATATATAGTGTATAAGAAACTAGGTTAGCTTAAGTGGGAAAAGGTACTGTACGAAGACCCTGGAGCAAGGATTTAGACCTGGCTTTGTCAGGAGCTAGTTTTTGACCTTCAGAAGTTTCTTAATCTTTCTGGACCTGAGTTTTTTTCATCTGAAAGTTGAGCTGGTAACAAATGATCTCTAAAATCCTTTCTGGCTCTAGCATTCAATGAATGTCTATATTCTAATTTTTTATGCTGATTAGACTTTTGTGGTTAAATGCAATTAATTTTGCTATGTGCTTCACAATAAATTTAGGCTTTGGAAGCCTTCATTATGCCGCAGAAGCAGTCATGTCTTATTACTTAGGAGACAAATGAATTGTCAACTTTATTCTGAAGAAAGTGATTAGAGATTATGTGTCTGGAGGGGAAAAGTAACTTTAATATTCAAAAGTGAAATAATAACTTCAGAAGATCATGAAAAGACTATTGAAATGTTCTTTGGCGTCAGATAATTAAAGAAGGAAGATTGCATGACTAGGTTCCCAGATGGAATTGAAACAGGCAATGCCTATGCCATTAAATAAATGATATTTCCTGGTCCTGACTAGGTAAAAGGGAAGAGAAAGGAAGAATATGCTGATAAAGTTTGTCTGATGTATTAAATCCTTAGAAATGGTATTCAATCTTTTGCAAGAAAAGACTTTACTAATGAACATAATCAGAATTTGTACACTTCTCTGTTTACTTAACACCTGTTTGTCACTCGTGCAGATGTTTGGTGTTCTTTCTTTTAAGCAAGGCTCAAACAAATGAAATTAAATAGCCCAGGAGCAGCTAAGAGAAAATCAATTGGAAAGCCCCAATGTGACTTCACTGTCCAGTGATATTGCACTTTACCTAGTTATATACAAGGTAGTTTTCATGGACAGTTCTGGACAAAGATAGAATCGCTCCCCCATTTTCAATAAAAGGAATCTCCAAGAACCAAGACTTTGTTCACAAGAAACCTCAATTTGATCTGTTATTTTTAAAAGTCCATTGCTTTGCTGAAATTTGAGAACACAGGAAATATTCTCAAACAGTGGGATGCCCAAAGCAGCAGTGACATTTCAGTGTCTCTCCTTTGGCGTGTCAGTTAAAATACAGTCCTCTCTCTGATCCATGGAATGAAAACAAATCAAAGGCAAGAGGAAGTACAGCTCAGGGAACACCCAGGCCACGGCTCCCTCCTCAGCCAAGTTCAGAAGCAGGGTCAGCTGCCTCATGATGGAAGGGGCAGTGGGAGCAGACACGGCCAAGAGGGTAGAGCCCCAGAAGCAAACAGGGCCAGGGGATTTGGGCGAACAGGACAAGGATAGAAACCAAGTGGTCTGGAGATAATCTGGAGCTAATCTTAGGAGAGTTTGCCATAACAAAAGAAAGCTAATGTTTTGCCAGAGTGCTAAAGATGTTCGTATTTACTTATTTAATCCTCAACACTTTCCTATAAAGTGGGAATTGTTTGCCCCATTTTTACCCAGGAGGAAATAGAGGATCAGAAAGGTCTCCCGAGGTCATAGAGACAGTGAGTAAACGAAGGTGGAATCAAATCTCATGGTCCTGCCTCCCTACAGAGTTCACTGGGTAAAGGTAGGCAGAGATTTCATTTTCTCTTTTGGGAGAGAGAGTGCATGGCAAGGTCAGAGCCACAAGATCTGGATGGAACCCCAGTGAGCTGTGTGATTCAATGAGGCCCTGCATGTGCAGTGCCTGCATGGAGATGACAGTCCATGTGTTCAGATTTTTTTTTTCAAGGTCCCCTCCCCATCTGTCTGTCTAATGACAAACCTTACTGATAAATGTTTTCCAATTTCACTACAGGGTTCAAGAACAATTTTTCTTGGCAGTATGCAAGCATATGGAAAAAACAACTTATGTTTACTCAATAGTAGCCATGTCTTCCATTTTAGGCTGCTCACCCACTTTTCACTAAACCATGATACTAATTGCTACCTTTATTGTAGCATCCTATGTACTAAGCAGGGTTCCAAGGGCTGTTCAAGAAAGAATTCTGAAAATGAATCTACATGGCAGAGAGTAGTACAATTCCTGTTTTTAAGGTGAGGACAACAGATGCGGAGAGTGAAACGACTTTTCCAAGGTCGTGCAGTAAGTTGTACAGCCAGAAAGCCAGTGCCAGAGTCCCTTCCTGTTTTTAATCCCTCTTCAAATAGGCACACCTCTCAACATGTACATGCACGTCTTTATTAAGTGCATGGAATAAATCCAAGACATTATTAATCAGACTACAGAAACACAAAAACCACTAAGCTTGTTTATTATCAACTTTAGAGACGAATTAAAATTTATCCTTGGAAGAGAATATTTCCGAATGATTGAGTAACCCTTAACTATTCGATGAATTAATTGGTCTGTAGCTTTCAATGTCTTCCCTTTTTCCCCATAGGCTCATATTTCCAGAATTGTGTCTCAAGAAGAGCTGCAATTCAGTGAATCATGTGTTATCCTACATATTAGCATTCATTCAATTCACAAAAGGAATTTAGGTCCTAATATGAACATAGTATTGTGTAAGGCATACTAGCACACGCAGGGCATGGAAATATTTAGGAAACATGACTTTATCTGAAAAACTGAGAAACTAGTGAAAATTATTACCATCAATGTGTTAAGTGAAATTAAATTATGACTAACTCGCTTTTATTTTAGTTTCGGTTTAGCTCAACAAACACTTGCATGTAGAATAAACTTCTATTTAAGAAAATAACCTTCAAGCAGCCCCAAGAACTTTAGGAGCATCATTTACTTGTAAAGATAGATATTCTGGTTATTAATTGTTCTTACATGTAGTGCTATATTTTAGGTGTCTTAATAGCCCCTTCCTCTTTACTTGGAATTTCCCCTTTCACCAGTGCCCCCACTGGAGGGGTAAGCATGGGTGGCTACGTATGTCAGAGCCGATGCTGCCCCCTCCAGCTCCAGCCAATTGGAACAATACGAAGGCTCAGAGGGAACAATCAAATTCTCCTTTCCTCGAGACTCTGAAGTAAAGACAGGGAGACAGTCATTAGGGGTGGTTGGATTTGAGCCAGTGGCAAATCTAAAGAAAATGGGGAAACAGAATCTAAAGTAGAAGACCAGAGAAGACCAGAGAGGATTAGGGATTAGAGATCAGGCAGACTCTTGAGAGACCCAAGAATTCCTGACTTCATTGTTTTAGTTTCTTTGTGACCTGTTTGAGGAAACAAAGCCCTCACACACATATTTTTGAGAATAACACTTGGCCAATGAATTGCATTGTCCAAAGGAATCACAAACTATTCTCAGATCACCATGTGGTCAGCAAGGAGAAAGGCCCTAAGAGATATTCAGGTAGGCAGGGAATTTATGTTCTTCTGCTCCGATGGGAAAGGCAGGCCTTAAGGTCATAAGTTAGTATATTTAAATGGGCTATTTAGGAAAAGATGGCAGTGTTTGTGCCATTAAAACACTGATCTATCCTTGTGCTGAGAATCTTTCTTTCTTTTGCTACCGACACGGAGTGCGGCTTTATTGTGTATGGATGGCTTTCTTATTAGCCTGATTACTCATTCGTGGATGTTCAGTGAGATCTTTCATTACAGTCTGAGGTTGGGTTCTCCCAGAAGTAGACATCAGACAAGGATTTTGAGTGCAAATAGTCCATTTGGAAGGTGATCCCAAGGAGCACTGACAGAGGAATGGGAAATTGAAACAACAAAGGGAGAAAGCCAGCGGAGAGTACGTCAATGTAAAGATTACTACTCCGGGCTGCTGGGGTGCAAGCCCCCTGGGAACCTCTAGGAGAGAACATGCCTCAGAGTTGTTCCTTCGGAGGAGTGAGGAAGGTGAGGTATTTATCCACCAACTCCTGTCCGCCATTGTTTGAGGCTCTTCCACAGGGATGTTTAACTCCGCAACACTTCTGTTCTGTCCAGTGTGAGCCTAACATGCTCCTGCAGCCAGAGAGAGCCCATACACGCACTTGCAGTAAGAACCTTTTGGCCTGTAAGGGTCAGCGAGTGCTGAGAAGGTATGGCTGTGGCACTGTAAGCCTCTGCTATACTCACCTGTGTCCCTTTACTTAAACCAACTTGAGGGAGTCCCTCGTCTTTGTAACCAGTCTCTTACTAGAACAGCTCAGTTAGAAGAGCCTTTGGTAGCAGAGTTTAATTCATGATTTTTAAAAAAGGAATAAATCTTCCCTTCTGAAATATGGCTCTTTCATTCATTCTAACTAGTCTCTCCCCTCCTAAGCTCCCACTGTCTGAATTAGTGTCATTTTATTGTATTACTAAAAGTTGATTCTACATTGTAAAAATTTCAATAAAAAGTTGCAGGAAGGGAATGGAAATTGGACTTAAATCTAATGGGCCTGACGGTTACCTTCACTAGAAAAGTCCCCTTTCATTATTTATAGGCTAGTGGCAGGACTGTAGCATGAATTAGGATAGCTACACAGGCCATCCATCTCCCAAACAAAGAATTAGTGACAAAGCAAGACCAGACAGACATGACTAGACATGCAATACACAAAGTCTCTTAATGCTTTCTATAAAAAAATAGCAAGAGGGATCAAAGTCAATGAGAAAAAACATTTATTTTACTGTATGGAAACATGGAACTGAATAATGACTGACTAGAAAGGCCACAGCTCAAGTGTTGATAATTTATAGCTTTACCTCAGTATTATTCTTGCTGTTAGAATGGGAGACGTCACCTAACACTGTCACATATTATTAAAGATGCATGTTAACCCAACTATTTTATCAAGTGATAAACTTTTAAAGTTATAGAATAATGACATAATTCAAAAGCATGCAGGGAGAAGGCTGGAAATTAGTGAGGGAGAGAAAGAGGTGTCAGTCCATCTCTTCTGACACTGAGTTGTTCTCTCTAATATAGTAAGTTAGAGGGCATATTAGTCAGCCAAAGGGGTGCTGATGCAAAGTACCAGAAATCTGTTGGCTTTTATAAAGAGTATTTATTTGAGGTAAAAACTTACAGGGCCCTAAAGAGTCCAACTCAAGGTTACTTCCTCACTAAAGTCAGTTGCCACATGTTGAAGCAAGATGGCGGGCAATCTCTGCCTGGTCTCTCGGCCTTCTTCCTCTTAAGGCTCCATGGGCTCA
>JAQZBX010084577.1:0-13241 GCA_029593785.1 Cabassous unicinctus | reverse complement strand
AATGCAAGGTAGGATTACTAGTTTAGGGTGTTGGATTTGGGGGTCATCCAGGGCATGGTATGTCTGCAACAGGCATCCAGAGACTGTGTGAGTGTTCATCTTATCATAGTGTCTTAGATCAGATAGTGGAGACCCACATAATGAGCAAGACGGTGTTGGACTCCCATACTGTGGAGGCCTGCTTTGATCTCAACTAGAGGGGTGGGAGTCCCTTGAGAGCATTGATAGTGTCTGAAAGGAAAGACAGACCAGTGTGTCAAAACCTCAGGGTTGTTGCAAGTAACTATGAATCTGGCCCTGCAAAGAGTGCAGCCTGGTGGTTGCTGTGCATCCCAAGGGGAGTGGGAAGGAGGAATAGAACAGATGGGATAGGGGGAATTTTGGGGGCAATGGAAGTGTTCTCCCTGATCTTGCAATGATGGACACAGGCCATGTTAAATATCATCAAAATTTATAAAAGTGTACATCTAAAATGTAAGCCATAATATAAACCATTGACTATGGTTAGTAGCTATGTTTCACTATTTGTATATCAGTTGTAATAAATGTACCATCCACATATAAAATGTTATTAATAGGGGAAGAGGGTAAAGGGGAAGGATGTTGGGTATATGGGAGTCCCCTGTATTGTGTACAAGAATTTTCTGTAAATTAAATATTCTTTGAAGACAAAATGAAAAAAGTAAGACACTGGTGGAATAAATGGAAGAAAAAAATCACTGTATATACAGGCCAACAGATCTTACAGTAATGAAACCAAATGTCAAAAAATTTAATATTTTTATTATTTTTATTATCCCACATTTATTTTTATTTTTGTATTTTATTTCTTAATTTTGAAACTATCATTATTTCATTTTCCTATGAATTGTATTTGGCTATTTTATTGGCTTCATTTTTGAAGAAGTTTTAGATCACAGAAAGTTTACAACTGTGATAGGGAGGATCACTGTCGTGGGGTGTCAGTGATTAGGGATTCATTGGAAAAAGTTCACCTAGGCATACATTTAAGGCATAACAATGTGTTGAAATATTCATGGGGCATTGTCACAGTAGTTAGAGATTCACTCAATAATTGAAAGAATATTAAATTCCCATCCTGGGGATCCCTGTCACATTCTCCAATGGAGCAGCAAGAATCCCCCAAGTAAAGGGGCAATGACTAGTAAAGGAGGATGGCTCATTAATGGGCTCTTGATATTCCTGGCAGTGCTTATGAACCATTACTCTTGAAATTGAAACTTATCCTAGTATTATAGAGTGCCTAAGATTTAACTACTGAGAACATCTTTGTTGATCAAATGTGGCCTCTCTCTAAGCTGAATTCAGCATATAAATACATTACATTCCCACCAGCAAATGATATAACTCCCAGGGATGAGACTCCCTGGCACCAAGGGATTACTACCAAGCACTAACTAGCACGCAACTGGAAAAAAACGGCTTGACCAAAAGGGGAAAAAGGTAAAGACAAATGAGTTTATATGGCTAAGAGACTTCAAAGTGAGTCAGGAGGTGATTCCAGATGCTATGCTTATGCACATCCCACCAGAATCTCATTGACAGCCAAAGTAGATAGTACCTCAAAAAGCAGGGTTCCTGAGTACTCTGGAGACCATCCAGACAGTATGGTCAAGGCAGATAGCTCATGAGTTTGGTGCCTCACCAGTAGGCCCTACTTTGGAATTTATGCTCCCAAGTGTTACAGATTTGGACTCAGTTGTTTCCCTATACTTTGCCCTACTGTCCATTCTATTTGGACTTATAATTAACACTAGAGTTAGTATGTGTATGTCCAAGTGACTTAATCTTTGGGCTGACCATGTGCCAGCTTTTTCTCTGAAAATCAGCTGAGTTGCATCAGCTACTCTTCAGTTCATTGTACTCACCCAGGACAACTAACAAGGAGGAGATAATGGGTAACCACCATACCAAGGAACTGAGAGGGTCTACAACTTCAAGCAAGTGAGTCCCTCCCATCAGCCATGTGAGACTGAAACCCCTTCTCAATTAGAGTTGGACTGGACATCACCATCCCAGAAGCCTTAGGATTGGGAATGAACTATGGACTAAAGTAGACTTACTGGTATTCTATTATAGACTCATTGTGATTCTACCAATTAAAGAAATTATATCATTAATGTGGAGGCTGTGGCCCCTGGATGTTCTGAGGGCAGGGAGAGGGAAAAACAAGTGTAATAGGGGGGAATTTTGGGGACTTGGGTATTTTCCTCAATGCCATTGCAATGACAGATTCAGGCAATTGTATACCTCGCCATAATCTACAGAATTGTGTATGAGAGGGTATAAACTACAATGTAAACTACAAACCATGCTTAGTGACATTGCTCCAAAATGTGTTCATGAATAACAATGAATGTACCACACTGATGAAGGATGTTATTGTTGAGGGAAAATGTGGGTGGTGTGGGGAGCAGAACATATGGGATCCCATATATTTTTTTATTGAGCATTTATGTAATCTAAGTATCTTTTAAAAATATAAAAATACACATTAAAAAAAGACTTCATTATATATGCTGGATATGTGGTCCTTATCAGAGAGGAAGTTGCCAAATATTTTCTCACATTGAGTAGGCTGCCTTTTAACTGTCTTGACAAACTCCTTTGAAACACAAAACTTTTTTTTTTTAATTTTGAGTTCATCTCATTTACCTATTTTATCATTCATTGATCATACTTTGGGTGTAAAGTTGATGAAAAGATTTCCTACTACCAGATCTTATAGATGCTTCCCTACATTATCTTCTAGGAGCCTTATTGTCCTGGCTCTCATATTTAGATCATTGATCCATCTTTAGTTAGCTTTTTTAAAAAACAATTTACTGAAGTAGATCATTCATACATGAACATACATAAACTATAAGTGTTCAATAAACATCATGAACTTAGAAAACAAACATGCATAATATCATACAGGGCTGAAACACAACACAACCCCCCAAACATTCTGCCTTGTTGTGAAACATTTGTTAACAAATCATGAAAGACCATTATCAAAGCATTACCCCTAACTGTAGTCCATATCTTCCTCCCCTATATATTTTTTAAGGATTTATTTATTTAATTACTTTTATCCATTTTTAATCCCCTCCCCCCATTTTTGCTCTTTCTGTGTCCATTCACTGGGCAACTCTCTGTGTCCTTCTCCTGCCCTCTCTTCTCATCCTTCTCCTCCTGTCTTCACTGGGATTCAATCTTCAGAATCTCCGATGTCGGAGAAGGAATCCTACCGCCTATGCCACCTTATTCCTGTTTTTTTGCTGTGTCTCATCTTGGCTGTCCCTTGTGTCACTCTCATGTTACATTATCATTTTGCTGCATGGCTCATGGGGCCTGATGGTGCACCCACACATGGGGCCTGGCAGCTCACCTGCTCATGGGGCCTGACAATGCACCCACTGACGGGGCCTGATGGCACACCCATTTGTGGGGCCTAGCTGTGCACCCATGAATGGGGCCTGGTGGCCCACACACCTTCTATGTCTTTCTTTTTTTAATTTTTACTGGGAGGTCCTGGGGATTGAACCCATGTCCCTCCATATGGGAGATGGATGCCCAATGACCCAAGCCACATCTGTCCCCATGCTATATCTCTTAAAGTTGACCAAAGATACACAAAGTTACAGTCTTTTCCCATACAGGATGGTCATATAATAAATCAGTCTTATTTTATCACCAGTGTTCTAAAAATCAGACCTAGGGTGAAAAACTAGGTCTGGTGACACATGCATGGTTTCTAATATAGCGAATATTTGGCCTACCCTGATTATTACAAAATCAGGTCAGCGAGAATATTTGCATTTTAGTTAACTTTTGTATAGGTGATGGGATGGTGATCCTCCTTCATTCTTTTGGATATGGATGTCCACTTCTCTAAGCCCCATTTGTTCAAGACACTATTTTGTTCCAGTTGAGTCAACTTGGTGGCCTTGTCAAATACCAGTTGGCTGAATATTTGTGTGTCTATATCTGAAATTTCCATTCAGTTTCATTGATCAGAATGTATATCCTGGTGCCAATGCCATGCATTTTTGACCACTGTAACTTTGTAGATTGCTTTAATGTCTGGTAGTGGGATTCCTCCAATTTTTTTTCTTTCAAGATGTTTTTGTATATTTGGAGCCTTTTACAAAGTCGCTAATTATTTCCTCTCCCTGTTCAAATCTGCTGCTATATGCTTCTTGTGTGTTTTCAATTTCTTGCTTTGTGTCTTTCATCACTGTAAGATCTGTTATTTTTTAATGTATGTTTTAATGTATGTTTATAATTTATTCTGTATGTTCCCCCAATGCCTTCTTGATATCCTTTACCTCTACCTTAATTTCATTGAATTATTAAGAATATTTGTTATTATATAATTCAAATAATAATATTTGAATTATTAAGAATATTTAGTTGTTTCATGTTATGTATCACCTCCTGTTTTTTATCTGTTTGTTAGACTAGGCCATGACATCCTGTTTCATAGAATGGCTTGTAATTTTTTGCTGATGTCTAGGAATCTGTTTATCTTGATGGACTTATTCAATTTGTTAGTATCTCTTTCTCAACTATGGTTTTCTTTTTCATTGGTTTTGTGTTAGCAGTCCTCTTTATCAGTTGGTTCCACTTATTTTATATCCTTGTAGTTGTCTGTGTTAAAAAGAAAAAATATTAGATCCACAAAAAAGGAAAGAAAAAAGAATAGAAAAAAGAAAAGTAAAATAAAAAATAAAAAGGAATGAAGTAAAAATAAAAAGGAAACAGAAAATATAAATAAGAGGGAAAATAGGAAACAGGAATAAAAATTTTAAAAGATGAAAAACTGAAACAGGAAAAATTAGAATATAATACAATACAATATTATACAGTAAAAGGACAGATAATGGAGAAGAGAATAAAGATGAAAAGGGGAAAGGATGAAGGAGAAAAAGAAGTAGAAAAATGAAAGAAAGAAAAAGAAGAAAGAAATAATAAAAAGATGAAGGAAACAGAAAAAGTAAATAACAGGGTAAAATATTGGTAATCAAAATAAAAGATTACTGTGAAAAAAGCAGAAACTATTAATCATGCACTTTCATTCCTTGGGAAATATTATCTCTTAAAAATACCCAGGAGTGAAATTTTGCTGGTTCACTTGATAAGTATATGTTTAACTTAGAAACTGACAAAATTTCCTAAGTGACTTTACCATTTTACATTCATCCCAGCATTCTGGTAGATTTCCAGTTGTTACAAATCCTTATCATCATTTGGTAAGGTCATATTTTATTTTACCCATGGTATTTTAACTTAGTATAAATTTATGTTTCCATAATGATGATGAACATATTTCCAGGAGTTTGTTTTCCAAAATGTATCTTCTTGGTGAAGGGTCTGTCAATTTTTAATTGTACTGTAAATTTTCTTCCTGTTGTGTTTTAAGTGTTCATTATATGCTCTGGATGTGATTCCATCATCACATGTGTGATTTTAAAATATTTTCTACCAATTTGGCTGATCTTTTTACTTTCTTTCACTGAACTTTAAAAATTGAAATCCAAAGATTTACAAACAACCTCATAACTGCTTCTGCACATTTGTTGAATAGACTGTTCAGGCCCAGCTGGGAGGGCTTGGCTGCCTTGTCAAGTATCACTTGACTGTAGATGTGAGGGTCTATTTCTGAGTTCGTGATTCAGTTCCATTGGACAATCTGTATGTCTGAATGCCAGGATCATACTGTTTTTAACCTCTGGAACTAAGTAATATGCTTTAACGTCAGGAAATGTGAGTCTTCCAACTTCATTCTTCTTTTTTTAAAGATATTTTTGGCTATTTGGGGCCACTTATGCTACCAAATAAATTTGATAATTGATGTTTCCATTTCTGAAAAAAGAAAAAGGCTTTTGGGACTTATATTGGGATTGCATTGAATCTGTAAATCAGTTTGTGAGAATTGATATCTTAATGATATTTAGTCTTCAAATCCCTGAACACAGAATATCCTTCCACTTATTTAAGTTTTGTTCAGTTTCTTTTGGCAATTATATTGTAATTTTCTGAATTCAGGTCCTTTATTTCCTTAGTTAAGTTCATTCTTAAATATTTGGTTTTTAGTCACTATAATAAATTGAATTTTTTTTCTGATTTCTCCACACATTGCACATCAGTAATGTGTAGAAATGCTTTGGATTTGCACATTAACCTTGTATCCTGCCACATTGCTGACCTCATCTATTAGTTCTAGTAGCTTTGTGTTTTTCAAGATTTACTAGATATTGGATCATATCAGCAATGAGTGAAAGTTTCAATTCTTCCTTACATATTTGGATTTCTTTTTTTTTTTATTTATCTATCCTAATTGGTCTAGCTAGAAGTTCAAGTGCAATATCGAATAGCAGTGGTTACAGGGGGCATGCTTGTCTTGTTCCTGATCTCAGCAGGAAAGCATTAAGTCTTTCAAGATTGAATATAGTGCTATCTGTAGGATCTTCAATTATGCATTTTTCCTCATTTAGAAAGCTTTATTCTACTCCTATATTTGGAGTGTTTTTATCAGGAAAGTGTGCTGTATTTTCTCAAAAGCCTTTTCACCATTGATGAAGTGGATAATGTGATTTTCCTTTTCAATTTATCAATGTAATTTATTACACTAATTGATTTTCTTGTGTTGAACTTCCCTTGCATACCTGAGATAAAACCCACTTGATTATGGTGTATAATTCTTTTAATATGCTTTGGATTCTGTTTACAAGTATTTTCATGGGTTTTTGCATCTATATTCATTAGAAATCTTGGTCTGTAACTTTCTTTTATTCATAGAACCTTTATCTGGTTTTGGTATTAGGGTAATGTTCACTTCATAGAATGAGTTTTGTAGCCTTCTTTCTTGTTCAATTTTTTTGTAAGAGCTTGAGCAAGATATTTATTAGATAATCTTTGAATGATTGGTCAAATTCACCTGTGAAACCATCTGGTCCCTAGCTTTTCATCTTTTGGTGGTTTTTAATGACTGTTTCAATATCTTCACTAGTGATTGGTTTGTTGAGGTCTTCTATTTCTTCTAGGATCAGGGTAGATGTTTCATGTGTCTCTCAGAATTTGTCCATTTCATCTTTTTTCATTTGTTTCTTTTTTATTTTATTTTTTATATTCTTTTAAAGATATTTAAATTACATAAATGTTACACAAAAGATATAGGGATTCCCATATGCCCCACTCCCCTCACCTCCCACATCGTCCCACATAAACATCCTGCATTAGTGTGGCATATTCATTGCAATTGATAAATGCATCCTGGGGCTTTGCCATTAAGCATGAACCATAGTTCACATTACAGTCTACACTCTCTCCCACACAGTTCTGCATGTTGCATGATGATATAAAATAGCCTATATCTGTTATTACAACATCATTCAGGATGATTCCCAAGTCCTAAAAAAGCCCGCATTTAACAACTGTTTTTCCCTCTCCCTGCCCTCAGAGCCTCCAGTGGCCACTGGCTCCACATCAATGTTGTAATTTCTTCCATTGCTAGGATCACAAAATGTCTATAGTAGAATATGAATAAGTCCACTCTCATTCATACCTCTGCCTCCAATCCCAAGGATTCTGGAATAGTGATGTCCACTCCATCTCCAATTGAGAGGGGGCTTATATCCCATGGGGGAGATGGATGAGGCTATCCGGCCTGCAGCTGCAGACTCTCCATATCATCTTTTGGCCTAGAGTTGTTCATAGCATCCTCTAAAATCCTCTATTATATCTTTAGGGTCAGAGATAACATCTCCCTTCCCATTTCTGATTTGTTTGTGTCTTCACTCTTTTCCCTGCCAGTCTAGCTAAGTTTTGCTGAATTTGTTGATCTCTTTAAAGAATCAACTTTTGGTTTTAGTAATTGTCTTTTGTTTTCTTTTTCTCAATTTCATTTATTTCTGCTCTGACGTTTACTACTTCTTTCCTTCAAATTTGTTTGTGATTAGTTTGCTGTTCTTTTTCTAGTTCTTCCAGGTTTTCAATTAGAACTTAAATTTAATCAAAATTTAATGTATATTTAAATTGGATTAACTACATAAATATTACATGAAAACATAAGGAATCCCCATTTGCCCCACTCCTTACCCCTATCACATTTTCCCACATTAACAACATCCTTCATTACTGTAGTACATTTGTTACAATTCATGAACACATATTGGAGCACTGCCACTAATTGTGGATTATAGTTTACATTATAGTTTACACTCTGTCTTACACAATTTTGTAGGTTATTACAAAATTTATAATGGCCTGTATCCATCATTGCAACATAAATCAGGACAATTCCAATGTCCCAAAGATGCCGCCATTTTACACCTGTTTTAACCTCTCACTCCCCTCAGAACCTCTTGTGACCACCACCTCCACATCAGTGATAAAATTTCTTCCATTGTTAAAATGATAAGAAGTCTATAGTAGAACACCAGTAAGTCTACACTAGTTCATCATTCATTCCCCAATCCTGAGAATTCTGGGATGGTGATGCCCATTCTGCCTCTAATTGAGAGGGGGCTTAGATCGCATGGAGAAGATGGATGGGAATATCTTGCTTGCAGTTGCAAACACTCTGTGTTCCTTGAGATGGGAGTTGCCCATCAACATCTCCTTGTTAGTTGTCCTGGGTGAGTCTAATGAACTGGAGATTAGGTGTTGCAGCTCTGTTGAGATTCAGGGCCTAACTGGCAAATGGACAGCCCAAAGATTTAAGTTCCTTGACATACACCTATCAAGTCCAGTAGTAACTATAGGTTCAAATAGAATGGGTAGAAGAGTCATGTGTATGGAAATCACAAATGAGTCTATCATTGTCACACTGGGGAGCATCAATTCCAAAGTAGGGCCCAGGAGTAAGGTGTCAAATGGCTGAGATGTCTGCCCTCTCTATAGAGTCTTGAAGTCTCTAGAGCCCTCAGGAGTCCTGCTTTTTGAGACAATATTTACTGTGGCAGTCAATGAGATACTGCTGAGATGTGCCTAAGCTTAACCTCTGTAATGACTTCCTGCCTCACTTTGAAATCTCTTAGCCAGAAAAATTCTTTTGTATTTACATTTCTCCCTTTTGGTCAAGGTCTTTTTCCAGGTGCATCATGAATATGAATAATCTTCATATTAACATATATTAATATTGAGGGTTTGACATATTAGTCTGTTTCCTTTTATTAGGCACTGCCTATTTCTTGAGAGACTATTACTCCTTTATTTGAGAACATAGAAGGATTCTCCAGCATGGGAGTTTAATATATTCTTGCTTATTGTGTGGGTCTCCATCCACTGATATAACACACTTTGACAAGATGAACTCTTATGTATTGCATAGAAGCCTGCCCCAGGTGTGCTCAGTCCTGTATGTCCCCCTCATCTAACACCCTAAACCAGAAACCCTCCACTGCCATATTTGCCAAAAGAAATTTCCCACATTGTAGTTTTAACCTCAGACCAGCAAATTCCCAGGGTTTGTCTGATCCTTCCCCTGACACTCCCTCCAGTTTCATGGATAGTCCAACTCAAAATCTCAACCCTACCACCTTCACAGACCAGCACTCCCAAACCAAATAGCATCACTGCACCACTGTCATGGCCATGGACTGCACAATTACACCCTTCCACCTTATCGTAGATTTTGCCAATATGGGCATTGACTCACATCCCTCTACTCCCTTTCTTCCTCCTGTAAACCTATCTTCAAGGCTCCAGCTCTATGAGTCAGCTCAATCTGCTTAATTAATATCAGTGAAATCATGTAAAATTTGTCCTTCAGCCCCTGGCTTGCTTCACTCAACATAAGGTCTTCAAGATTCATCTATGGTATTTCATGTGTTAATACTGCATTCCTTCTTACAACTGAGTAATATTTCATTGTATGTGTGGCAGTTTGTTTATGAATTCCAGAATAGATAGTGGATTGTGTTTGCAAACTGGTCTCTTTCTCTGGATGTATTAGATTGTATTACATTCAGAGGTTTCACTTTTACTGCATTAAATCAAGATTAGGGCTTTTATTTGACCACAAAATTAAGGCAAATCAGTTTGAGTCCCTGACTTCCACCTTTGTATACAATGTATACAAATTATACAAAGTATACAAAGTATACAATGGGATGCTCAGTCAAGGACACATGGAAGTAGACAAACAGAAAAACACATAGGAATAGAGAGAGCTCCATAGATACAGCAAAGTCTCCAGAAAGAGACATAAGCCTGAAAGCCTACAGCAACAGGTGAACCCAGAGAGAAATGAGCTCGGGAGAGAGAGAGAGAGAGATGAGCCTTATGTCAGCCAACAGCTGAGATTTGCATAAGCTGGGACCATGGAGTCATAGAAGGAATAGGAAGGCTGAACCCTTGCAGAGACTGGTAGCCATCTTGCTCTAACATGTGGCAACAGATTTGGTGAGGGAAGAAATTTATTCTTTATGGCCTTGTGATTGTAAGCTTCTACTAAAAAATATCTATTATAAAAGTGAACAGATTTCTGGTATTTTGCACCAACACCCCATTGACTGAATAATACAGTATGTATATATGATAGTTTGCTTATCCATTCATCTATTGATGGACATTTGGGCTTTTCCAACTTTTGACAATAGTGAATAATGCTGCTATGAACATTGGTGTGCATAAATCTGTTTTTATCCCTGCTTTCATTTCTTCTTGATATATACCCAGGAGTGTGAATGCTAGATCATTTGGGAGTACTATACATAGCTTCCTTAGGAACCACTGAACTGTCCTCAACAATGGTTGCCTGATTCTATAGTCCCACCAGCAGTGGATAAGCGTTCCCTTTCCTCCACATCCTCTCCAACACATGTACTCTGTTTTTTTAATAGCTGCCAGTGTAATGGATGCAAGAAAATATCTAATTTAATTTTGATTTGCATTTCCCTAATAGCTAATAATGTTGAGCATCTTTTCAAGTACTTTTTAGCCATACATGTTTTTTCTTTACAGAAATGCCTATTCAAATTACTTGCCTATATTTTAAATGAGTTATTTCTCTTTTTATTTTTGAGGTATAGAATTTTTTTATATATGCTAGATACTAGGCTCCTATCAGATATATGATTACCAAGTATTTTCTCCTATTATGTAGGCTGCCTTTTCAGTTTCTTGACAAACTCCTTTGAGGTGCAAAAGTTTTTAATTTTGAGGAAGTCCCATTTATCTATTTTTCTTTTGTTTCTTGTGCTTTGGATGTGAAGTTCATGAAGCCATTCCCTATTACAAGGTCCTGTACATGCTTCCCTACACTATATTCCAAGGTCTTTATGGTCTTGGCTCTTATATTTAGATCACTGATCATCTTGAGATAATTTTTGTGTAAGGTGTGAGATGGTATTCCTCTATCATTCTTTGGATATGGATATCCAGTTCTCCAAGCACCATTTGTTGAAGAAGCCATTCTCTCCCAGTTGAATGAGATTTGTGGCCTTGTTGAATAACTGTTGACTGTATAAGTGAGGATCTGTACCAGAACTCTCAATTTTGTTCCACTGGTCAGTATGTCTATCCTTGTGCCAATACCACACATTTTTACAACTGTACGCTTGCAGTATGTTTTAAAGTCAGGTTGTGTGATTGCTCTGATTTCATTTTTCTTTTTCAATATGTCTTTGTCTCTCTGGGGCCCCTTGTCCTTCCGAATAAATTTCAGAGTTAGCTTTTCCATTTCAGTAAAAATATTGTGGTTCTTTTAATTAAGATTATGTTAAATCTATAAATAAGTTTGGGTGGGATAGAAATCTTAATGAGTTTAGAATTCCTTTCCATGAACAGGGAATATTCTTCCATTTATTTAGATCTTCTTTGATTTCCTTTAACAATGTTGGGTAGTTTTCTGTGTACAAGTACTTTACATCTTAATTTTAATCCTAGGTATTTGATTCTTTTCGTTGCTATTGTAAATGGATTTTCCCCCCTTATGTCCTCCTCAGTTTTTACATTATTGGTGAACAGAAATGATACTGATTTTTGCACATTAATCTTATAACCTGCCACTTTACTGAACTCCTTTATAGGCTCTAGAATCTTTGTCGTAGATTTCTCAGGGCTTTCTAAGTAAAGGATCAAGTCATCTGCAAATAGTGAAATTTTTTCTTCTTCTTTTCCAATTTGAATGACTTTTAGATCTTTTTCTTTTCTTAGTGCTAAAGGAAGTTCTTCCAACACAATGTTAAATAAAAGTAAAGACAGTGGACATCCTTGACTTATTTCACATCTTTAAGGGAAAGCTTTTATGATTTCACAATTGAATATGTTGTTATCTGTGGGTCTTTCATACATAAACTTTATCATACTGAGGAAGTTTCTATTATTCTTATCTTTTCAAGTACTTTTATTAGGAAAGGTTGATGTATTTTACTGAATGCTTTTTCAATTCAATACAGATTATTACGTTATTTTTTTCTTTCCATCTGTTAATGTGGTGTATTACATTGATTGATTCTTTTTATGTTGAATTATCCTTTCATACCAGAGATGAAACCCACTTGGTCATGGTGTATTCCTTTGATGTGTTGTTGAATATGATTAGCAAGAATTTTGTTGAGGATTTTAGCACCTAGGTTCATTGGAGTTATTGGTCTATAATTTTCTTGTGGCATATTTGTTTGGCTTTAGTATTAGGATGATGCTGGCATCATAGAATGAGTTAGGCAATGTCCCCTCCACTTCTACTTTCTGGAAGAATTTAAGCAGGATTGATGCAATTTTTTCTAGAATGTTTCATAGAATTCACCTTGAAACCATCTGGTCCTGAGCTCTTTTTAATTGGGAGGATATTGATGACTAATTCCATCTCATTACTTGTGATTGCATTATTGATTTCATCAATTTCTTCTTTCCCCAATGTAGGCTACTTGTGTGCTCCTAGGAATTTGTCCATTTCTTCTATGTTACCTGTATTGTTGCCATAAAATTTTTCAAAGTATCATTTTTTGATATTTTTTAAAAATTTCTGCGTGGTCAATGGTGATATCCCCTTTCTCATTTCTGATTTTATGATTTTCACCTATTTCTTTTTTCTTTGTTATTTTGGCTTAGGGTTCATCAATTTTATTAATCTTTACAAATAATCAGCATTTGGTTTTGTTTATTTTTTCCAGTGATTTCTTATTTTCAATTTCATTTAGCTTTGCTCTCATCTTTATTTCCTTCTATTTTCTTTTTTTTTTTATTGTGGGTAAAAATCAAATTTTTTCACAATACATACCAATATT
>JAQZBX010084576.1:0-13241 GCA_029593785.1 Cabassous unicinctus | reverse complement strand
ATAGATATATTATGACTCAGCAATTCAATTTCTGAATATATAGCAGAATTGAGCAGTTATACCCATCAAAAAATATTTATTTTGAGATCAAAATGTCAGCTTTATTATATTTTTTATAAAAAAATACAATAAAAATACAATAAAGAAGTTGCATGTTTACAGAAAATTCATGCATAAAATACAGAGTTGCCTCACACCAACAAATTATTAACACAATATACTGAACAATATACTGAAATGAGTTGGCTATAACAATGGGAATTTATTAGTGTGCAAGCTTACATTTCTGAGGCCATGAAAGTTTCTTTACAAAGGCATTTTACAACAGGTTTACACCCACAGAAATAGGTTAGCCCTAAAGACATGATTTTCTGGGGTCCATAAAATCCTCAAACTACCACATTCCATCCTCTGGACTCCAAAATGACATGTTCCTTCCATATGCAAAAGACATGTTCTTTCCAATGCAAAAACAGTCATTCCATCTCAACATCTTAAAGTTTTAAATTCTTTTAGTAACAATATTAAGTACAAAGTTTCATTAAAGTTTGTTACAGGTGTGGTCTCTCCTGAGGCAAAATTCCCCTCAGACTGTGGACCTGTGAAACTGAGAACAAGATATTTGCTTCTAATATTCAAAGGAGGGGTGGTCATAGGATAAACAATCTCATTGCCATTGGGAGAAATTCAAAGGAAAACAAGGATCACAGGTTCAAACAGTTCTGAAACACTGTAGAGGATACTCTATTAGGTTTCAAGTTCTGAGAGTTACCTATGGAAACATGGCTTCTTGTCCTTGGGGCTCGAGGAGTGGCAGCCCCACCCTTTCCAAGAGCTTGCCTGGTGGTCATTTTCTCAGCTCCATTCTCATTCCATCTTCTGAGACACTGGGGCGATGACCAGACTCTCCCCAATCTCTGGGACACAGGCTCAACCACTTCAGGACAATGGGGTGGTGGCCAGACTTTCCCCAATCCCCTGGGAATATGCTCCACTCTCTGAGGCCTGGGGTTGCAGTACTCTTCCTGAACAATGGAACAGAAGGCCTGTTCTCTTCAATTGCTGGGTCATACTCAGCCCCTCCACACACATGGGTGGGTCTGCTATCCTGGCCCAAAGACCTCAACTTCAATGGTTATATCTTGGTGATTTTTCCTTCAGTCTGTCTCTTTTCTGTCCCTTTAGGTCCAGGAGGTAGTGGTTTGATTCATACAGATCTTGCACAAAACTTGTTGGTTACATGAAGCACACAAGGCTCCCAAATGTCAGATGCTTCCTGGATAACTGCATTTCCAATCTTGACTTACACTGAAATGGCTGGGTGATTACAAGTTCGATTATATCCTCAAATGAGGTACTATTCTCTTGGGACTCATTTTCAAGGAGCTCAGAATTTTCTAAACCATCAAGTTCTGGTTTCTTTGTGTCCAGAAATTCAGTTCTCAGCTTCTCCCTTTCCTCTTGCATCTTACTAGAAGCCGCAAGGAGAAACCAGGCGTCACTCTTCACATTTTGTTTGGAAATCTCCTTGGCTAAATATCCAAGCTTGTCACTTTCAAATTCTGCCTTCCATCCAACATCAGAACACAATTTTGCCAAATTCTCTAACACTTTAAAAGAAGAGTTTCTTTCTTCCAGTTTTCAATGACACATTCATCATTTCTGTCTAAAACCTCTTTGGAAGTACCTTTAGTGTCCATATTTCTACCAGCCACCTCGTCAAAGCAAACTAGGCCTTTTCTTTTAAGAATATCACAATTCTTCCTGAATATATTTATTAGACATTTAAAAAACAGTTTTAGCATATTTTTGGTATTTACAGCCAAAGCACCCCATTTTCCTGGTACCAAAATTTATTTTAGTTTGCTAAAAGTTGCCAAAAGCAATATACCAGAAATGGGTTAGCCTGTACAATGGAGATTTATTAGGTTGCAAGTCTTACATTTCTGAGGCTGTGGAAGTGTCTTGATCAAAGCATCATTAGGTGATGCTTTCTCCTCGAATCTGGCACATGGAGGCATCTCCTGGTCTCTCTCTCTCTTCTCGATTTTCTTGTTTCAGCTGTCTGGCTTCCACTCTTCTGGGTTCTGTTTATTTCAGCTCTTTACTCTCAAGACTCTCTCCTCTGCTCCTGTGGCTTTTTCTCTTGTGCCTCTCTCTGTATTCAGCCCAGTAAGAAGATTCAGATCCATCCAGAGTCATGCCCCACTGAAATACCTAATAAAAAGTTGTCACCTACAGTAGGTTACATCCTCAGGAAAGGATTAGCTCTAAGGACATGATTTTCTGGGGTCCTTTAAAACCTCAAACTACCACACAGGGGATGGGATGGGGGTAGGGAATGAGGAGTTAATGCAAAAAAATATATTTTACAACTTCATAGCAGCTTTATTTATAGTAATCCAGTGTTAAAAAAATAATGATATATTCATACATGCAGTAACAGTTATTATTCTCAAAGTCATTGGGTTGAATGAGGAAAAAATGCCACCTACAAAAGAATACATACTGAATATTTTCATTTATATCAAAGTCAAGAACAGACAAAACTACTATGGTAATATAAATCAGAATAGTGATTATCTTTGAGAAGAGCATTGCCAGTAAGTAAGGTCTGTTATAATTTTATTGTCTTGGTAAACAGATATAATTAATTAATTAGCAATCATTTTAGTTTCCTAGCTCCTAAAAACAAATACTGTATAATGGGCTAATTTTAACAATAGGAATTTATTAACTCACAGTTTCAAAAACTAGAAGGTCTGCTGCTCCCCAAGGTCAGTTTTTTTCTGGCTGGCCTGCACTCTTTGGGGTTCCTTGGGTTTTCTTTCATATGGCGATGAACATGGCCATGTCTTCTTCTTTCTCCTCCAGGTTTTGACTTCTTGCTTCTGGCAGCCCTCCTGACTTTTCCCTCCATCTGATTTCATTCTGCTTATAAAGGACGCCAGTAATCAGGAGTAAAACCCAACCTGAATCTGTTGGGCCACACTTTAACTGAAGTAACATCTTAAAGGGATCATCTTTCCAATAGGTCCTCACCCAACTGGAATGAAGATGAAGACCAAGAGTATCCAATCAGGGATACACAATTCCATCACCACAGTAATGAATTTATTAAAGCTTTCCTCTTTGGAGAAAGCTTGCAGCAGTTTGAAGTTCTTTTAAGAATCCCCAAAAGAAAAATATTATGTTCCTGAACTAACCCATTCCTGTGGTTTTGGGGACTATTTGATTAGACTACGTCAGTGAGGCATTACTCAGGTTGGGTCTCCACCCTCTATCTGGAACTTTCTATAAATGGAGACACACATAGAAAAGAAGCTACCATTTTTTATCTCGCATGCAGGAGACAGGACAGCAGGAAAGCAGAGAAGCCCTAAGAGGCTGAAAGAGATACTGGAGTCTGGCATCAGCAGAGCACAGAGGCACAGAAAGAGCTGGGCCCACGGAGCAGCCCAAGGCTAAAGAGATGAACCACATGCCTGATAGCTCACAACTGAACTTGGGGGAAAACGTGGAGCAGCTGAGACTGAGAGAGGAAGCCAGCAAAGAGACAAGCCCTAGGCCTGGTTTCCCACAGCTGAGCTCCAGGAGATGGTAGATTCTGGAAGGGAAGGTAGGGACCTCAGCAGAGACTGGCCACCATCTTGCTTTACCACATGGCAGGCCCCAGGATCACCAGTAGCTGACTTTGCTGAGAAAGCATATCTGATGGTGCCTTGACTTGGACATTTCCCAGCCTTGGAGCTGTAAGATTTTACCCTAAATAAAATTCTCATTATAAAAGATAAGCCATTTCTGGTACTTTATATCGATAGCTCTATGGCAAATTAAGATAAGCTATGTAAAAATTCAACAGGTAAAGTGAACAAAAAAATACCCAGAAGGCATAGTCCCTGCAACTATATAAACAGTCAGAAGAAAGGAGATCCATGAGATGAGAAATCATCACAGAGAAAAGATCTTAGGTACAACGTAAAGAGAAGCATTCAGATCCAAGTCTGTTTTGTTTGTTTTGTTATTTTTACTACTAGAGGCAGAGATACAAACTGTCAATCACATTTGAGCCAAGAGTTGAACACATGTAGTCAAACTTCCTTAGTATCTAGGTCTTGCTAGATGTAGTAACATAGATGATATTGTCATTATCAAAAGACAATCAAATATTTAAAAGCCCCTTGTGGGCTAATTTGTTCTTTGAGTTTCAGCATACGTTTACTCTTCAAATACTATGTAGAATGATAGGACTCTGTATCCTGTCATCCTCAAGTCAACTGTTTTATCTGTGATTCTAAACATGGGCTGAAAAGAAATGTTATTGGTGAAGGTCACTACCTGATGGGGACCCAGATGTTAAGGAGGTCACAGTCACCTCTTAAGAAGCCATTGTCCAGACCTCACATACCCACCTACTCCTGTGGGGAGGTGAAAGCACACACTCAGTGGCCATTTTCCAGCCTTCTGAACTTCTGCTACCCCCACATCCTTTTCTAGTGTGTGCCATTCCACAACCTGGGAGAGAAGTTTAGTTTAATGAAAAGAACTGGCCAGACCATAAACCTGGAAATAGGGAACAAGCAGCCCCAAACGCTTATCAGAACAGGACTCCTCAGTGGCAGGACCCCATTCCCTGAAGTGAATAAAAATCATACTCAAACAGTATAGACATGTCTGTCTTCTCAGGTGCGAAGTGGGGCATGTGGCTTGCTGAGCTGCCATGTGCCTACCAGAACCTAAAAGTTTTGTTCACCCCAGGAAACGGGCCATGAAGGGACATCTTCCCTTTTCTTTTGGATTCTTTGTTCTGTGTAAGTAACAAGAAGATTATTTACCCTTTCTGGACTCTTTATACTGAGTAACTAATAAAGAGCTCATTTGCTGAAAGTTTCTGTTGTACCCTGAAAAGGTACACTGTTGTAGCAACTCACTCCACACAATGAAGATATCAATATGAGGAAAGAATGTTGAACCATGGGAAAGGAGAACTGAGGGCAGAGATGGGTGATGGAAATAAAATTTTAGTTTTCTTTGGACATTTTGTTATCACCTTACACATTTGATTTGCATTAAAGTTAAGACTGCATGCTAATGCCAATAAAATAAGGTTAACTGATTTTTTAAAAATCAAGAATTCATTTTTTCCTCATGCAGGATTTTGGACTGCCTCTAATATTCTTAATAAAATTTTATTTGTAATACAGAATAAGAGCTACTGGAAGAGCAATGTTGAAAATATTATTTTCACTGTGTCAACCAAAATCTGTGGTTTCATATTGAAAATACATTGATGGTATATCAATAATTTTATAGATTTTTTTCACATTTGATCAATAATTTTATACTATAAATATGTATAAGATTAAATTACATATTTGTTTTATTTTTCACTTTTAATCTTTCTTAGTTTCCTTGGCAATGCTTTTGTTCCATCTTTTACAACTATGTGGCATTATCACAAGACTTTAAATTTTAAAATGATGTTTCATATTTAAACATTATTCCTTGCACTTTCAAACAGCCTTTATCCTTCCAAGTCAGTTGTAATCATTAGCTTTTTCTCAACTTGTTTTCCACAATTATTAAGTCCTTTTAATTACTGATGACTATTGTATATATTTGCTAGTTCAGCAAATCAATTCTTCTTGGCTCTTTCTCTGCCCAGCTGTGCTACACAAGCCTGACACCCAATGCTTTTCTGAACAAAGCCTGACAAATGATGTGTGAACAATGAACTTTCTTCCAACCTGAAACTGAGTGTTCAATGTTGCAGTCGCATTTCTCTCAGAAATAAGCACAAACACTGAAAGTGAGATGTCTGCCTTAAAAATTATCTTGAGGAAAATTAAAAGTAATAAGATCACAAGCTTTACTTGTTATAAAATACTTTTATTGAAAAGGAAGATTATAAGTATTGGAGGTTTAAAACAGACAAATTAAAGTGTGTCAGATTTTTTAAAATGCCTAAAATTTCTGATACTGTGTAAATTAAAGAAAGAAGGAAAAGGAATGGAAAGGGGTCAAAATAGTAGAAAGTAGCTGATAGGGCCTCCAAAATTATTAATTTGAAAATTTTATTTGAATTTAATGAAATTCAGGGGAGTATGTGTTCAAATGTGTGTGTTTATTAATTGTTTCACTTCTATAATATCCTAATCTTTTTTTAAAATAACATATTTCAATGTTGTTTAAAGTCGTGTAGTACTGGTTAAAACATAAACTTGCCCTTCTATATTAAAACATTGTGTATTACCACTTGGGTTTCATTTTTTCAAGGCTCCAAATCTAATGTGGTTATGCCACAATAGACATAAGTAAGAGTGGCCTATTACCCTGACATGTAATAGGAATTTGTTTAATATTCTAAATTATATTCATTTAGGGAATAAAATGTCTTATTACACTGACTAAAACCTCTAGTACAATGCTGAATGGAAGTGGTGAGAGGACATCTTTCTTCTTTCCTAATCTTCAGAAAAATCTTTCACCATTATGTGTCAGCACTCTTCCTGATGCCAAAATCTAAATTATGACTCCATTGTCTTCTGCATTCCATTTTTTCTTTTATAATATTGACTCTAACTCTTGCTTTTTGATGCTTTGAAGTAAATACGCCTTTTGCTCTCCATGTATTTTTAATATTTTCCCTTTGTCTATGTTTTTAAGCAGTTGTATTATGATAAATCTATTTCCTTAGTATCCATTACCCATTTTGTCCATATATTTCATGAATCTGGAACTTAACATCTCTCCTATGGTTTAGAGAATTTCCTGCCATGATCTAAATACAGTTTATGTCTTTCCATTCTTTATCTCCTAATTTTGATCACATTTTCTGTTTTATTTTGTTTTTGCTTTTTTATATTCCTTTTTTCTCCATATCAGTTTTTCTTTCTTTAATGAAATCCCTGTTCACTCTTAATACTGGTCTTCCATTCTTTTAAAGTTTTGCGTTGACACATTTTTCAATTTAAACATTTTTTCCATTTAATTCTTTAAAGTGCAGAAAATAAACATACCCCCTATGTTAAAATAAAGTCAGATATTAATCTGTGTATCACTTTCTATAGCATTTTGTATTACCTTTGACTCTTTTGAATTGGTTTATATCATATCAGTCAATTTTCCATTTAAAGATAATTGGCAAAGATTTAAACATTTCCGGTTTAATATCATTGAAGTTATTTGAAAATTAGAGAAAAATATGTTTCAATACTTAATAAAATCCTTTATGTTTTTCTTTAGTAAAGTTTTTAAAATGCAGTAAGAAAAATAAATTGCATTTTTTACCATTTGTAAATTACTTTCAAATATATTCAGTCTTTTAATCAATAACCCTTGATTTGATACTTAATGTATATTACTGAAAAATGTATACTCAAAGGAATTCAAAGACTACAAGATGATGTAAATACATCAACAGAAAATTGGAGGATAATGATATTATATTGACAGTCTTAAATGTAGTTCATCTCATTTATAATTACTCAATATATATTTATTTGGAAAGGAAATTATTATTATCAATATTTTTAAATTTCAGAAATAGAAGACATAGAAAGTTAAGTGACATCTATAATAGCTATTAGAGAAAAAAATCAACTCAGGAATTCTGATGGCAAATTAATTTTTTCTTTTATTCCCCTTGCAATATAATGTAAATAACTCATATTTATAGACTACTCACCTTCAAAATTCACTCAGTGCTTTAAGACAGATTTCTTATAAAATGCAAAAATTAACTCTTGAGTATAATTTTTTTGAAGTTATTTTACTCTAGTAAATTGTAGAAGGGCATTTAATTCTTTTCCCCTAAAACATGTATTAAATTAATCTTACTACATGGTGATGCCTGTAAAACAACTATATAAAGTATTTGACTATCTTAGTGGCTAAATTAGTAATGTTAAAATTAATTTCAAAGTCAATATGGTTAAGTATGTATGTTTTAATACAATCTATTTGAAAGATATCATTGATTACAACTGACTTTTTGAGTGTTGGATGATATTTTAGGGATATCTTTTATTTTAAAATATTAAAACAATAAAGGTGAATTTATTTAAAACAAAATAGAGGCCCTATTTTCTATGGTATTACAACTTCATTGTTTTAAAAGCAAAGTTTGAAAATCCAAAATATTAATTCTGCAATGTAATGCTAACAATTTAATTTAATAAACTTGTCAATATTTTCTTTCATATTTCCTTTCCTTCTATATTCTTATTTTTTTAGCTTAATATAGTTCACATGATAAGGATTCAGGATATGTTTAAGTGTAAGAAAGAGTAAAGCAGTTCCTCAAAGAATTGGCCTGGTATTATAACCTAGGGCTTGTTTTTTGTTTTTTTTTCTTTTTTGTAATTCTATATTTTATTAGAGAAGCTGTGAGCTTAAAAAACAATCATGCATAATGTACATAATTCTCATACATCACCCCTCCACCAGCACTTTACATTGTTGTGGAACTTTTGTCACAGATTTTGAAAGAACATGATTGGACTATTGTCACTAACTGTGGTAAGACTTAGTTTTGCTATGAGATGACATGGGACTAACAGCTCAGCCTTGGTGTTCTCCTGTTGAAAATAAGTAATTTCACAGAACACGAACATCAGATAAGGCCTTTATGGCTTGGAAAGATCAAGACAAAAACTATAATCAAGTCTCAACACAAACAAAACTTGAAAATTGTCCAAAACAATATGCCCTCATTCTGGATAGTATGAATAATTGAACCTTCCTCCAATTACAGCATTACCTTTGGTCTAGTCTTCCCTCCTTGTAGATTAAGACTTATTAAGATCCCCAATCATAAAATAATCTCTGCTTCTGACAGGATCCAAGCTAGAGCAAAGCCCTGTTTCCCTTATCATTTCCAAAATTCCATAATACAGGCCTAAATCTTATAATATGTCCTTTCTGATAGGATTTTACTGTGATGTCCCACGGTTCCCCAATGTAAGTGGTCTCTCTCTATACAAAGAGAAATACACTCAACTTGTTCAGCCACAAGTGTGTTCTGAGTGTTGTTTGGTTTTCCTAGAGGCTATTGAGAAATGGTGATAAAAGCGATTTTAGACACAAAGCACAAGCACACATTTCTTGATGCTCCTACCTTCTCTCTGTTTACCTCTCTATCTGTCTGTCTCTCAATCAGTGTCTCTCATACGCACACTCAAATAAAAAAATACAACCAGCGTAAAGTTAAAATCCTTAAAATTCTCATATCTCTATGCCTTCTACCTTCATAACTACTATTTTTAAATGTAACTGTTCGTTCAAAGAGAAAGCTGTGAGAAACTCAAAAATACTGAGTATTGACAGCAATGGATGTCTACAGTTTGATGAGTTGCCAACTTCAACTCATTCGTTAAAAACAGAAGTAATTTATGTATTATCTGACTGTAAAGATCAATCAGAAAGTGTTCATCAAACAGGTTTTTGGTTCATGAAATCTATCAGGAAGTAAGCTTCAGTGCAAAATAAACATTAACCCCTTGGTTTAAAAATAATAATTAAAAATATAAAAGAGAGACAACAGCACAATAGATAAGTCATGAGGGAAAGAGAAATGTGAGAAACATCAAGAAGAGTTAACATTTTCTACCAAGGTCTCTGCCTTCTACTTTTAGTGCAAATATTAGTTGTAATGAGTTTTGATAGCTCCAGGGATCACTGACATCTATGAAGATCATAAGTAGAGCTGCCTTTCTTTCTGCATCACCCCACGTTCCCATTATACTTTTGATTTGCCTCTTGTGAAAACTTTTTTGGTGCATATAGCAAAAGTTGAGAGCAAAAGACAATGAAGGGGCTGTCCAAGTATTTGATGGTTACAAAAATGTGAGAAATACATCCAATAAATTTGCCAAGAATACAGCCAAGAATAAATTCTTAAACGCGTCACTCAATGGCATTTCATAAAAGAGAAAGTTATTTTTAACAACTTTGATTTAAAAAAAAGTCTGTTAATAGTATAACAAGTTGGTCAATGTCGATTTGATAATGAAAATCAGTATTTGATGATTAATCACTCATTACATATGATGAATACTGTCATGTATAGAATCTTCTTCCTTGTTTAGTTTAAACATTAAACAGTCATGTTAGTGTATACTTTTATACTTTTACCTAATGGCTTACCTAAAGTTATTATTTTTGGTTGTTTGTTTTTTTTACAGCTGAGTAAATGACTTTGTGTAAAGACCCAGGGTGAAAAATGTCATAATGGAAGAGAATCTATTTTGTGTATGTATTTTTCTTAAAGACCCATGTCTGTCTGGAAGTTCTCTGTGGAAGAATGTGCGTTTTCTTCTAGTGATTTCTATTTATCATTCTGCTGTGGGACACCATTGGCAATTTAGAGAAAACTAATGCCCTCCAGGTTAGAAACCAACAGCAGGAGTTGCTCCCATAAAGACAAATGTTCTGAAGATTTATCTGTTTACCTACATAATTTTTTCCTCTTTGAGATACCTAGGGATTTTTGGGCATCATCTGGTCCTGATTTGTAAGATATTGCTGTCTGGAGAGGGAAAAAAAGTGATTGTTAGACTTCCCTCATGGAAAATATTTCATTTTCTAGACATTAAGGGAATAGCTGAACCCATTTCCTCAAAAAAAAAAAAAAAAAAAGTTTGTGAATTTGAAAATGAAACCACTAAATGCTAATTACCTTTGAGAATCTAAGTGCATTAATGACTTTATTCTGAATGGAAATATAAGAGCAACCATCACGCTTAATATTATTTCATTAAGTATTGAAACATTTTTTAAGTTTTAGATTTTGTGTTTAGAAAAACTAACTCGTTTTGAAATACATACTATATAAAGTTAATATTTTTTAAAAATAGCTATATAATTTGACATCACATACACTAGACTTATTAAAGAAAAGCCTATTGTAAAAAGTTGGCACTAAATCATGAATATAAGCTTCCAAATGTCCTACATGATTATCAAAAAAAAGTTGAAATTCTTTCTGACAGGTTCATGGCATAAGCCATACCACAATGTCAATAAGCACATTTTAATAAAATCACAAACAATGCTGCCATTTTTATTAACTGAGATATCACTAAGATCCAAGAATATTCAATGGTTTACTCAATCTTCAGAGAAGCGTTGTGAAAAGGAATATTTATCAAAGTGTCATAGGTGAGGAACTGAGACTTGGATCATTTATTTTGTGTTTATAGCTAATGCAGTTGTTTTTTAAAACAAATGCCCTTCCATAGTAACCCCCTCGCCCCAGAAAAAAATGGGAGATGTTAAAACTTTTACATGGATTCAGATAAGGGATTTCTCTATTTCCCTATGCATGTTTATTTTTGAGCCAATTAGGTATTGTTTCCATACTAAAAGTCATCTATTTGAGAGTTCTTAGATGGAAGATAGAGCAGAAAATAAGAAAAACAGAAATGATTTTTCTCTCTCTGTTCTGGTCTCATCCACTGAGGCTTTTAATATGGAAGAGACAATGTCACTACAGTAGAGTGGCGTTCTCACTGAGTGAAACGCTGTTCTCTCGTCCGCCTTCCTAGCTTTGATGGCATTATGTGAGGCATTTTATGCTCCATGGAAGAAGCCTTGCACTGAAGGTAGCATTATTGTTATTATACCCAAGGCACTTGTTTAAGGATTTATCTTTAAACAACAACTACAAGGCCCATTTAAAACTCACTTTAGCTGCAAAATAACTTGCAATTTAACTTGAGAATACCCAAATCACCAGTGTACTGTATGTAAGCTGTAGTTCTGATTCAATCTGCACAGATCATCATTGGCGCCTAAAAATAGCTAAAAGAGATGTAAAATCGAGTCTGTAGAAGGTTAAATAATCAAAAGAGACTGTCATAAAATAGAGAATCAATTATGTTATTCAGTTAAGTCCTTAAAGACAAGGAAAACTGTAGACAAAGCTATCTGCCTTGTCTACTGCAGCTATAAGAATTTTAAAACAAAATATGAAAATATTCCCTTTATTTCAGGCAAGGGTTCTTAAGTAGGAATCCATCACTAAGATAGGAAGTTCATGAACTATCCAATATAGCAAAATACAGTGGATAGGCATCTGCGCATTTTTAAAATGTTTGTTCTGTCTTCTTCTGGAAAGGATCTACAATTAAACAAGAATCTCAGCAATAAACACAACTTCTAAAATGTTTATGTTCATTGATGTAAGTGGAATATTTCCTCATTACTATTTACTAAAATTAGCAGTTGTGAATTAACATCCCTAAAATAATTAATTCAAATATGTTTGCTTTTCTATATTAAAAAATTTGTCACATGTTTCCCTAACCCCAGCCTACATATGTTAAATCAGATTTGGAAAAGGGAGCACACAGGGAGTTTTCATTTTTCTCATGCATTCTTTTACTATCAACTTGTGACCTACTTGATTATATGATTTTTAAAGTTTGGCTATTTGGCTACTTACAATTCTACAGCTTTCTTTTCTTAGAACAGTCTGTCCAACAAATACGTGCTATCTGTTATGTGTCAGATATCAGGGACACAGTATGAACCAGGCACAGATGGCCCCTAGGCACCTTGAGGAATATAGGCAAGAGGGAAGACAAATATTAAATAGATAATTACATGGATTAAATTAAATACAGGTGTAACAAGTGAAATAAAGGAGAAATACAGGGTTTTATATGAATACATAATAGATTCTAACTAAACAAATAACAGAATAATATCAGAATATGAGAATCAGTTCATATGAGAAAGGGTTTAGCCTAATAATTTAGGGTTGCTTGAAAAATTGTCCACGTTCTCACATTCTAACGTAGAATATACTTATATTTATATAATCTGTATTTCAAATGATGTTCCAATATCACTTTATTGTTTTGTGGCTCTTTTCTATGGTGTCTTTTTTAGAGAGTGTATTTTTCTATATTTATGATTTCTAGAACACTGTAATTTATGATTATTAGTTCTTTTAATTTCCTAGGTCTGCTATAACCAAGTACCAAAAATCGGGTAGCTTATCATAATAGAAATTCATTGTCTCACAGGTCTGGAGGCTAGAAGTCTGAAATTAAAAAGTCGGCAAAGCCTTTCTCCTTCTGAAACCAACAAGGAAGAATCTGTTCTGTGCCTCTCTCCTTGCTTCTGCCTATAGCTTGCCGGCCATCCATGGTGTTCTCTGTCTCCCTCTGTCTCTTTCCTGGTTCTGTGTCCAATTCCCTCTGTTTACTTTTCTTTTCTTCTTTTTTTTTTTTTTG
>JAQZBX010084575.1:0-13232 GCA_029593785.1 Cabassous unicinctus | reverse complement strand
AGTGGGTCACTAGGGGTAATAGTGAGTGGTGCCACTCCCATTTCCACCCCTTGATTCCTGAACCCATGAATCCTGGTTATGGGAGAAACAGCACCATAGAGAGGACGCTGATTCAGAGCATACACAGCCTCCTGGAGAACATTGCCCCAGCCCTGCAAGGTATTGCCACCTAGTTGGCGCCGTAATTGAGTCTTCAAAAGGCCATTCCACTGTTCTCTTAATCCAGCTGCTTCAGGGTGATGGGGAACATGGTAAGACCAGTGAATTCCACGGGCATGTGCCCATTCCTGCACATCATTTGCTGTGAAATGGGTTCCTTGATCAGAAGCAATGTTGTGTGGAATGCCATGGTGGTAGATAAGACATTTGGGAAGTCCATGGATGGTAGTTTTGGAAGAAGCATTGCGTGCCGGAAATGCAAACCCATATCCAGAGTATGTGTCTATTCCAGTTCAAACAAATCACTGCCCCTTCCATGGTGGAAGTGGCCCAATGTAGTCAACCTGCCACCAGGTAGCAGTCTGGTCACCTCGAGGAATGGTGCCATATCGGGGGCTGAGTGTGGGTCTCTGCTGCTGGCAGATAGTGCATTCAGCAGTGGCTGTAGCCAAGTCAGCCTTGGTGAGGGGCAGTCCATGTTGCTGAGCCCATGCATAACTTCCATTCCTACCTCCATGGCCACTTTGTTCATGAGCCCATTGGGCAATGACAGGAGTGGCTGGGGAAAGAGGCTGAGCATTAGCCACAGAGCGGGTCATCTTATCCAGTTGATTATTAAACTCTTCCTCTGCTGAAGTCACCCTCTGGTGAGCATTCACATGGGACACAAATATGTTCATGTTTTTTGCCCACTCAGAAAAGTCTATCCACATACTTCTTCCCCAGACCTTCTTGTCACCAATTTTCCAATCATGTTCCTTCCAAGTCCCTGACCATCCAGCCAAACCATTGGCAACAGCCCATGAATCAGTGTACAAATGCACCTATGGCCATTTCTTCTTCCAAGCAAAATGAACAGCTAGATGCACTGCTCGAAGTTCTGCCCACTGGGAGGATTTATCCTCACCACTATCCTTCAAGGATGTCCCAGAAAAGGGCTGCATTGCTGCAGCTGTACACTTTTGGGTGGTACCTGCATACCGTGCAGAACCATCTGTAAACCAGGCCCGAGTTTTCTCATCCTCAGTCAATTGATTGTAAGAGACTCCCCAAGAGGCCAAAGCTGTGGGCTGGGAAAGAGAAGGTAACATGGCAGGGGTGGTGACCATGGCATTTGGGCCACTTCCACATGTAACTTATTTGTGCCTTCAGCACCCGCTTGAGCCCTGTCTTGTATATACCACTTCCACTTTATTATGGAGTGCTACTGTGCACACCCAACTTTATGGTTTGGTGGGTCAGACAATACCCAGCTCATAAAAGGCAGCTCAGGTCTCATGGTAACTTGATGGCCCATGGTTAAGCGTTCAGTCTGTACTAAGGCCCAGTAGCAAGCCAAAAGCCGCTTCTCAAAAGGGGAGTATTTATCTGTAGAGGATGTCAAGGCTTTGCTCCAAAATCCTAAGGGTCTGTGTTGTGATTCCCCTATAGGGGCCTGCCAAAGGCTCCAGACAACATCTCTATTTGCCACTAAAACTTCCAGCACCATTGGATCTGCTGGATCATATGGTCCAAGTGATAGAGCAGCTTGCACAGCAGCCTGGACCTCTCACAGGGCCTTCTCTTGTTCCGGTCCCCAATCAAAACTAGCAGCTTTTCTAGTCACTCGGTAAATGGGCCGGAGTAGCACACCCAAATGAGGAATGTGTTGTCTCCAAAATCTGAAGAAGCCAACTAAGCATTGTGCCTCTTTTTTGGTCATAGGAGGGGCCAGGTGCAGCAGCTTATCCTTTACTTTAGAAGGGATATCTCAACAGGCCCCATACCACTGGACACCTAGAAATTTCACTGAGGTGGAAGGACCCTGTATTTTTGTTGGATTTATCTCCCATCCTCTGTCATGCAAATGCTTTACCAATAAATCTAAAGTCTTTGCTACTTCTTGCTCAGTAGGTCCTATCAACATGATATCGTCAATATAATGAACCAGTATGATGTCTCGTGGAAGGAAGAAATGATCAAGGTGTCTGGTGGACAATATTATGACATAGTGCTGGAGAGTTGATATACCCCTGAGGCAGGACAGTGAAGGTATACTGCTAGCCTTGCCAGCTGAAAGCAAACTGTTTCTGGTGGGCCTTACTAATGGCAATTGGGAAAAAAGCATTTGCCAGATCAACAGCTGCATACCAGGTACCAGGGGAAATGATTTGCTCAAGCAATGATACCACATCTGGGACAGCAGCTGCAATTGGATTCACCACCTGGTTAAGTTTACAATAATCTACTGTCATCCTCCAAGACCCATCTGTTTTCTGCACAGGCCAAATAGGAGAGTTGAATGGGGATGTGGTGGGAATCACCACCCCTGCATCCTTCAAATCCTTGATGGTGGCACTAATCTCTGCAATCCCTCCAGGAATCTGGTATTGCATTTTATTTACTATTCTCCTAGACAGGGGCAGCTCTAGAGGCTTCCACTTGGCCTTTCCAACCATAATAGCCCTCACTCCACAAGTTAAGGATCCAATGTGGGGACTCTGTCAGTTACTGAGTATGTCTACTCCAATTATGCATTCTGGAACTGGGGAAATAACCACAGAATGGGTCTGGGGACCCAATGGACCCATTGTGAGATGGACCTGAGCTAAAACTCCATCAATCACCTGACCTCCATAAGCCCTCCTGTGACTGGTGGACCACAGTGACGTTTTGGGTCTCCTGGAATCAATGTGACTTTTGAGCTAGTGTCTAATAATCCCCTAAATGTCCGATCATTTCCTTTTCCCCAATGCACAGTTACTCTGGCAAAAGGCCGTAGGTCTCCCTGGGGAAAGGTGGGAGGAAGATTAACTGTATAAATTTTTGGCAGTTTAACAGGATCCTTCCCTAAGGGGACCTGGCCTTCTCCTCATTCAAGGGGCTCTGGGTCTGTAAACTGTCTCAAGTCTGGGAATTGATTAAGGGGCCATAATTCTCTGCATCTGTAATTTGAGTTAGGGTTTTGTTCATTCAACCTAGAACTCTTCTGCTTATACAGATTCAGAAGAAATTTAGTAGGCTGCCCATGTATTTCACTTCTAGGTACCCCATGATCTATTAGCCAACGCCATAACTCCATAGACTCAGACTATTCTGTGTGCTGTTTTGAATCTGTCTTTCATTGTGGTAGCCACGCCAACTTTGCCTTTGGTGATTAACCACGGATACTTGACTTTTACCGGACCAAGATCCGATCACCCCCATAATGTTTAAGGATTCCAATTCCATTACACCCCTCCCTACAGTAATATCTGGACTGCAGAGAAGAGCAACCACAGAGCTCTTCAGAGAAGATGGAGTTAGTCTTACAAACTTAGTCCTCACAGTCCTGGTTAAAGGTGTGATGTCTGGACATTCCTGGGGTGGGTGGTTAGGTCTCAAATGGTAAATCCATTCTAGCATTCCAATCTCTCTAAGCCTTTGAATCCTGTCATCTACTGTATACCAGGGCAAATCGGGCATCTCAACATCAGACATGCTAGGCCATCGTTTGGTCCATGTTTCAGTCAGCCACCCAAATAAACTGTTAGAGCCTTTTCTAACCCCTTGAGCTACAGCGTTGAATCCAGAATTTCTGCTTAGTCGGTACCAAGCTGTATTAATCAGGGTTTTCTCAGGAAACAGAATCAACAGGAGATATCTGTCAATAATATGAGATTTTATGAGTCTCTCACATGACTGTGGGGATGCACAAGTCCAGGTTCCGCAGGCAGGCTGCAAACCAGGAGCTCCGATGAAAGTCGGATGAAAGGTCTTTGATGAATTTCTGGGAGAAGTTGGCTGTCCAAAGATGAGCTGGGATCTCTGAATGTTGAAATCACTTCCCCTTTTAAGGCATTCAACTGATTGGATAAAAGCGTCACCCATTGCTGATGCAATCTCCCTGATTGATGCAGATGTAATCAGCCATCCACGCAGTAAACTCACTGGGGATCGAAGTCCATAAATGCTCTTGTATTACAATTAGCCCAGTGCTTGCTGGACCAAACACCTGGACACAATTACCTGGCCGAGTTGACACATTAGCCTAACCATCACATGGTGCTCAATTGTTTGGTCCAACAAGCAATGGGCTAATTGTAATACAAGGGCATTTCATGGACTTTTAAAATCTCAATCTTTAAAATCTGTGTGAGTTGATTGCTTAGATGGCTAGTTACATCTACAATTAACTGAGGAGATTGCCATCAACAATGAGTGATGTCTCATCCAATTGGTTTAAGGACTTAAAAGGAGAAGTGATTTCAGCATTGAGTGAGAAAATTCCCATGTCCTATTCAGACGGTCAGTGTCTGCTGAGGAACTCAACAAGGACCATCATCAGAGTCCCTGGCTTGCAGCCTGCCCTACAGAATTTGGATTTTTGCATCCCTACAGATGTGCGAGGCAATTTTATAAAATCTCATACTATTTACAGATATCTCCTGCCAATTCTGTTTCCACAGGGAACTCTGGCTCATACAGCTTGGTACTGGGAGTGGTGCTTGAGAATCAGAATCTTAAAAATGGGATTTCTGAATTTGTTCTGGATTTTTTTGCAATTGACTGGCTACTCTGATTTGATTCAAGGGCATTCATGACTCTGTTACCAATAATCAAGAGGCCGCTGACAGTCCGTGGTATGAGTTGGCAAGAGAGATATGCAAAATATAACCCTTGGTATGACTACTTCCATGCTTATAAGGGGCAAGGCTGTTGGTGACAGTATTTTCAACACCTTCACATTGTTTTGTGGAGTTAAAGGATACAATGATGTAGCTGGTTGTTACAAAATATGCTGGATACAGTTACAAAAAAAAAAAGGATGAGCTGAAGGCTTCAGATTTGCAACTTAAAAGCCACATGAATATGTGAAAGTTTCTATGTGTGTTCTGAAAGAAAATCTTGTTTCATGCACTGGTAGACTTGAGATCTCTGAAAACCAGGCCCAGAGTCTCAATGTACAAATAGCAGAGTTACAAAGGAAACTAAAATATCAGTCCTGCAGGCTGTCTGCTATTAAATTGAGGGCATTGATTGGAAAGAAGTGGAGCCCTGAGGATTGGGATGGAGATTTATGGGTTGATGATGGCAGTGGGGACATGGAAAACCTAAATTCTGCTGACACTTTGCCAGAAAACCTGTAATGATCTGCCCTGCAGAGGCAGCACCTGGCCTCCTTAATACCCTGAGGAGACCACCCAATGTCAAGCCTGCATCACCCCATCTCCACGCTTCCTTGAGGAGTCTGACATCCAAGCCCCACATGAAGACATTAATCCTGTCTAACTAGATGAAAATGCAAGGGAATGCTTTGAGGTAATTGGCTTCCCTGACACTTCTAATGTTTCTCCATAACAACCTCATCACCCCTCTTCTCTTCCAGACCTATAACTAGACTAAAGTCACAACAAGCCCCCACAGGTGAAGTACAAAGTGTAATCCATGAGGAAATATGCTGTACTCCAGAAGAACAGAATGAGGTTTCCAATTTATAGAGACAGAAATCAGGGGAAGATGTGTGGGAATGGATATTGCTGTATGATAAAGGTAGAAGGAATATAAAGGTGGATTAGGCTGAATTTATTGATATGGGCTTACTAAGCAGAGCTCCTAGATTCACATTGTAGCTCAAAGGGTTAGAAAGTGCTCTACCAGGTTATTCGGGTGGCTGGCTGAAACATGGACCAAACAATGGCCTACATTGCCAGAGGTTGAGATGCTACAATTGTCCTAGTATACTGTAGAAGAGGGGATCCAAAGACTTAGAGAGATTGGAATGCTAGAATGGATTTACTATTTAAGAACTGCCACCCCCTACCCAGGAATGTCCAGAGGATACACCTTTCACCAGAACTGTGAGGAATAAATTTGTGAGATTGACTCCAACTTCCTTGAAGGGCTCTGTGGTTGCTCTTCTCTGTAGGCCAGATATTACTGTGGGAAATGGTGTCACAGAAGTAGGATCCTTAAACACTATGGGGATGACTGGATCCCAGGCCAGCAGAACCAAGTGGCAGCACTGAATTGCCAAAGGCAAAATGGGTGTGGCACTACAATGAAAAGCAAATTGAAAGCAGCAATCAACAGAGTTTGAGTCCCATAGACCTATGGCATTGGCTAACAGTTTATGGGTTACCTAAAAGTAAAATAGATGGGCAGTCTACTAAATTCCTACTTGATTTTTATAAGCAGAAGAGTTCTAGGAAAGCGGGTGTGGCTCAATCGATAGAGCTCCCGTTTACCATATGGGAGGCCCCGGGTTCGATTCCCGGGGCCTCCTTGTGAGGGCAGGCTGGCCTGCGCGGCGCGGTGGGCTGATGCAGCAAGACCTCACAGCAAGGGGGAGATAAGCAGATACAGAGAAAACACAGTGAATGGACACAGCAAACACAAGCAGCAAGGGGGGGATAAATAAATAAATCTAAAAAAAAGAGTTCTAGGTCTAGTGAAAAAAACTTTAACATGAATTACAGAAACAGAGGGTTAAGGCCCCTTAACCAATTCCCAGACTATGGAATCCTTTATGGATTCAAAGCTTCTTGAATGAAGGTTAGACCCCAGGGCTTGGGGAGGCAGGGTGATTGATGGAGTTTCAGCTTAGGTCCATCTCACAGTGGGTCCAGTGGAAATAACCCCAGTTTAGGAATGCGTAATTAGAATAGACATACTCAGCAGCTGGCAGAGTCCCCACATTGGTTCCCTGACTTGTGGAGTGAGGGCTATTATGATAGGAAAGGCCAAGTGGAAGCCACTAGAATTGCCCCAACCTAGCAAAATAGTGAATGAAAAGCAATACCGGATTCCTGGAGGGATTGCAAGATCAGTGCCACCATCAAGAATTCGAAGGATGCAGGAGTGGTGATTCCCACCATATTCCCAATCAACACTCCTATTTGGCCTGTGCAGAAAAGAGATGGATCTTGAAGGATGACAGTGGATTATCATAAATTTAACCAGGTGGTAACTCCAATAGCTACTGTTCTTTCAGAAGTAGTATCATTACTTGAGCAAATCAACACATCCGTTGGTACCTGGCATGCAGCTATTTATCTGACAAATGTTTTTTCTCAATTTTCATGAGTAAGCACCACCAGAAACAGTTTGCTTTCAGCTGGCAAGGCTAGCAATATACCTTTACTGTCTTACCTCAGGGGTATATCAACTCTCCAACCCTATGTCATAATCTTGTCTGCAGGGTCCTTGATCATTTCTCCCTCCCACATGACATCACACTGGTCCACTATATTGATTATATCATGCTGATTGGACCTGATGATCAAGAAGTAGTAACAACTCTAGACTTATTGGTAGGTTAATTGAGTGAGAGAGGATGGGAGATAAATCCAACAAAAATACAGGGGCCTTCAAGCTTGGTCAAGTTCCTAGATGTCCAGTGTTGTGGGGCATGTTCAGATATCCCTTCTAAAACGAAGGATAAGCTCTTGCTTCTAGTCCTCCTATGGCCAAAATAGATGCAAAATGCTTAGTTGGCATCTTAGGATTTTGGAGATTATATATTTCTCATTTGGGTGTGCTACTCTGGCCCATTTATGGAGTGACTAGAAAAACTGGCAGTTTTGAGTTGGGACCAGAAGAAGAAGATCAGTGACAGGTCTAAGCTGTTGTGCAAGGTGCCCTGCCACTTGAACCATATGTTCCAGCAGATATAATGGGGCTGGAAGTGTCAGTGGCAAATAGAGGTGCCATGTATAGCCTTTGGCAGGCACTTATAGGAGAATAACAACACAGTCCCTTGGGATTTTGGAACAAAGCCCTGTCATCCTCTGGAGATAACTACTCTCCTCTTGAGAAACAGCTTTTGGGTTGCTACTGGGCCCTAGTAGAGACTGAACGTTTAACCATGGGCCACCAAGTTACCATGAAACTTGAGTTGCCTATCATGAGCTGGGTGTTGTCTGACCTGCCAAACTATAAAGTTGGGCATGAAGAGCAGCATTCCATCATAAAGTGGTAGTGGTATTCACGAGATAGGGCTCGAGTGGGTACTGAAGTTACAAAAATTTACACGAGGAAGTGGCCTAAATCCCTATGGTCACCAATCCTGCCCCATTACCTTCTCTCTCCCAGCGCACAGCTGTGGCATCATGGGGCATTCCTTACAATTAGTTGACTGAGGAAGGGAAAACTTGGGCCTAGTTTACAGGAGGTTGTGCATGCTGTGCAACTATCACCTGAAAGTGGACAGCTGCAGCACTGCAGCCCTTCCTGGGATGTCCCTGAAGGACAGTGGTGGGCAGAACTTCAAGCAATGTATCTAGTTTCTCATTTCACTTGGAAGGAGAAATGGCCTGAGGTGTGTTTGTACAGTGATTCATGGGCTGTTGCCCATGGTTTGGCTGGACGGTCAGGGACTTGGAAGAAGCATGATTTGAAAATTGTTGACAAAGAGTCTGGGAAAAGGTATGTGGATAGACATTTATTTATGTGTGGGCAAAAAACATGAAAATATTTGTGCCCCACATGAATGCTCAACAGAGGTTGAATTAAACAGATGAAGATTTTAATACTCAAGTGGATAAGATGAGCTGATCTGTGAATAGCAGTCAGTCTCTTTCCCCATCCACTTCTGTCCTTGCCCAATGGGCTCATGAAAAAAGTGGCCATGGAGGTAGGGATGGAGGTTATGCATGGGCTTAACAACATGGGCTTCCCCTCACCAAGGCTAACCTGGCTACAGCCACTGCTGACTGCCCAATCTGCCAGCAGCAGAGAACCTTACTCAGTCCCTAATATGCCACCATTCCCTGAAATGATCAGCTTGCTACCAGGTAGCAGATTGATAACACTGTACCACTTCCATCATGGAAGGGGCAGTGATTTGTTCTAACTGGAATAGACACATACTCTAGATATGGGTTTGCCTTCCCTGCATGCAATGCTTCTTCCAAAATTACCATCCGTGGACTCACCGAATGTCTTATCCAGAAGCATGATATTTCACACAGCGTTGCTTCTGAACAAGGAACCCACTTCACAGCAAATGATGTGTGGGAAGGGGCACATGCTCATGTAATTCATTGGTCTTACCATGTTCCCCATCATCCTGAAGCATCTGGATTGATAGAACAATCGAATAACCTTTTGAAGACTCAATTATGGTGCCAACTAGGTGACAATACCTCACAGGGCTGGGTCCATGTTCTCCAGGATGCTGTGTATGCTCTAAATCAGTGTCCACTCTATGGTGCTGTTTCACCCATAGCCAGGAGTCACATATCCAGGAATCAAGGGTTGGTAATGGGGAGTGTCACCACTCACTATTACCACTAGTGATCCACTAGGAAAATTTTTGCTTCCTGTCCCCACAACCTTAAACTCTGCTGGTCTACAGGTCATAGTTTCAAAAGGAGGAATGTGTCCACCAGGGAACACAACAACAATTCCATTGAATTGCAACTTAAGACTGCTACCTGGCCACTTTGGGCTCCTCATGCCTCTGAATTAACAGGCAAAGAAGGGCATAAGTTTACTGGCTGGGGCGATTGATCCTTACTACCAAGGGAAAAGAGGACTGTACCTACACAATGGAGGTAGAGTTTGCCTGGAATACAGGAGATTGCTTAGCACCACCATGCCCAGTGATTAAAGTCAATGGAAAATTGCAATAACCCAACCCAAGCAAGACTAACAATGGCCTAGAATCTTTAGGATTGAAGGTTTGGGTCACCCTACCAGGTAAAGAACCATGGACAGCTGATTTGCTTGCTGAGAGTAAAGGAAACAGGGAATGGGTAGTGGAAGAAGTTGGTGGTGAATTGAACTTCGACCATGTGAACCATTACAGAAACGAGGACTATAATGGTCCAGAATATTTCTTTCTTCTTTTGTTATGAGTATGTTTGCATATGTACATTAAGCGAATATCTGTTTTCTTCCCTGTGATGGTTAGGCTAATGTATCAACTCGGCCAGGTAATTGTGCCCATAATTGTTTGGTAAAGCAAGCACTGGGCTTATTGTAACACAAGGACATTTATGAACTTTAGTCAGCAGTGAATTCATTGCATAGATGGCTGATTACATCTTTGATCAACCAAGGAGATTGCTGCCAGCAATGAATGACGTTTTATCCAATCAGTTGAATGCCTTTTAAGGGAGTATTTCCAGTTCGACTTTGGACAGCCAACGTCCCCTGGGAACTCATCAAGAACCCTCATCAGAGACCCCGATTTGTAGACTGCCTGCGAAATTTTGACTTGTGCATCCCCACAGTCATGTGAGAGAATTTTATAAAATCTCATATTATTTATAGATATCTCCTGTCAGTTCTGTTTCCCTAGAGAACCCTGACTAATACACTATCCTTTCCCCTTATCATATGGCATAAGTTGTATTATTTTCATTTCATAGTATTTAAGGATATCAAGTTTAAGGAGTGAATATTAACCAAGGACTTACACCCTATTCTGAAGGGATTTAGTGCATTTCCTGTTGTATGCAGGACATTTGAGTGTTGTTATGTGGGAATATATATATATTTGTTATTGTTCTTATTTAGATACCAAGTATCATTTAAGGCAATGCTTATGGCTGTCAAGTTGACTAGGGGTGGAATGTGACGGTTAGACTAATTTTTCAACTTGACCAGGTAATGGTGCCCAGTGTTTGGTCAAGCGTGCACTGGGCTCACTGTAATACAAAGGCATGTCGTGGACATACTCATCAGTGAGTTGATTGCATGGCTGGCTGGTTATAACTGCACTAAACTGAGCAGATTGCAGTCAGCAGTGCATGACGTTTCATCCAATCAGTTGAATGCCTTAAAAGGAGAAGTGATTTCAGCATTCAGAGAGAAAATTCCCATGTCTACTTCAGAGAGCTAGCATCTCCTGGGGAACTCATCAAGGACCTTTTTTGGAGTCCCTAACCTTACTTACAGCCTGAACTACAGAATTTGGACTTGTGTATTTCCACGGTCATATGAGACTATTTTATTGAATCTCATACTATGTACAGATATTTACTCTCAGTTCTGTTTCCCTAGAGAATCCTGACTTATACAGAGGCCGAGGTGGGGAATAAATTTTGAAGAAATGAAGAGGGAAGAGAAACAATAGAGAATACATACAGAAAGAAACACAGAAAGTCCTGCATGTACAGAGACAGCCAAAGAGACAGGGAGACAAAAGAGAGAGATATAGAAAAAGACATGGAGGCTCAGGGACAGGTACTGACAGAAACAGAGAGTGAGAGAGAGCAGAGAGAAGTTCTGGAAGCAAATGTGTGAGAAGCGCTGCTTAAAAACAGCACCACACGTACAGCTGCACAGGTTGTGCACTGAACAATATCAGGGAGTGCCATTCATATAACTCATGATGTGACTAGCACCCTTGGAGCTCTACAACTTTGCAGGCCTGTCCCAGGACCCTTGAGCCCCTCTGTGCTCATGGAAAGCTACTCAGCAATAAATAAAGATTTGAGCTTTAATCTGTTTAGAGATGTCATTAAGTACATTCCCTTCCCCACCAATGTTAGTCTTGAGAGACAGAAGGTGAAATCCCAATGGAGAGCTGATGCTGCTTGCTGACCCATGCTTACATGACCAAACACTCTGATAGGCAACCAGCCCCAGGACACAGAAACCCCTCATGATTCCTTCCTAAGCTTAAAACACTCAGAAAGAGTGGATTTGCAGCACGCAGTGGCGGTGGAGATCTGCTCCTTATATACTCTCTGATCAGCCCCAGTCATCCCCTTGTGCACTATGTAAACCTTCCTCATCAGATTGTTCCCACCGGAGCTGTGTTCATGAAAAGGAACTCAAAAATTCTCAGAATGCAGAGATATCTATTGTATTTGCTTTCTTTGGGTATGGCTGAAAAATAAAACAAAACCACACAGTTTAAGAGAGTGGGGAAGATGCTTGCCATTTCGGAGATTAAAAGCTCTGCTAACATTTTGATAAGAAGTTTTCAGTTTTGGTAGAAACAGGTTAACCATTTTTCAAAGCGGTTGTCACAATTTGTATTCCCTGCAGCACTTGATGCATCAGTCATTTAAATTTTGGCCATCCTGGTGAGTGTAAAGTTTTAATTTGCATTTCCTGATGAATAATAATGCTGGGACTTGATGTTTTTATTGGCCATTTGTGTATCTTCTTTTAGGAAGTGTCTGTTTGAGTCTTTTACTCATTTTTAAAATTGCTGTTTTTTATTAGATTGTTCATCTTTGATTATAATCTGTAGGAGTTTACATGAGTAATTTCATTTTTTTAGAGGCAAAACATCATCTCTTAATAAAATTTGATATGCACGCAATGCCAATATGGAAAAAGAACAGCATAGTTGCTCAGGCTGCAGGGGACTGCAGACCAAGTGCCCATAAGATATTTCTATGGAATGCTAGGAACACAAGGAACATGATTTGAGAAGCCTTTGAACCATGTGCTCTTCAACCCCTTGTCTCCCATGTGTCTCTGTGCTTCGCAGTTTTGGAATTGTGGGGAGCAGAAGTGATTATCTTCCTCCTCCGCTCCCCTAGAAAACCTCTCCCTTCAGCTGTCCCTGCTAAAATTATTAACACTGATCTATTCAGGAGACTTCTTGGGAGATGGTGTCAGAGTAGGTAGGAGGGCTCAACTCTCTCACAAAAACAAGGAGGAAGGACAAATAGCTGTCTAAGGGAGATGTTTTGGGGATCTGCAGATCAGGAAAGTGATGTGCATCCTTCAGGAGGGTGTGGAACAGAAAGACAAAGAAGCCTAAATGAAAACTGTGTCCTACCAGCCCATTTGGCCAAGAATGGCACCCATTCCCCCACCCTTAAGACAAATGTCCTGGGTAAAATCCCAGGCTAATGCAGCCAACTCAGAGGAAAACAGACACCTTCCTCCCTGGGATGATGGAGGGTGCGGTGGAAGGCAGAGAGTGATTCAGAGCCTGCTTTGAATCTCAGTTTGGCCAGATCATAATCACCAGCAAGTGTTGGTTGAATGAGACACCCCTGTGGAAAGATTCAGTGATGTGTGCCATCTGCTGGCCAACTAAGAAACTGCATGAAGAAAAACACTTCAGATTCCGAGTCCAGACCACTTGGATTGGCTCTGTGCCCCATTAGTGAGTCCCTGGCCCAATTTTTTTTTTTTTTTTT
>JAQZBX010084574.1:0-13253 GCA_029593785.1 Cabassous unicinctus | reverse complement strand
ATGCCGAAAAACCAGGAACTGAGGTGGCACAGGTGGCAGAACACCTTTCTCTCACATTGGAGGTTCCCAGGATCGAATCCAGGTGAAGACAGGAGAAGAAGGATGAGAGGAGAGGGCAGGAAACAGACACAGAGAATTGCCCAACGAATGGACACAAAAACAACAAAAACGGGGGAGGTGAGAAGGAGGGTTAAAATGGATAAAAAGTAAATATATAAAAAAAAATAATAAATGTAAAAACAAATTTAAAAAAATAAAAATTTAAAAAGAATTTAAAAAAAAATACACTGTGGTGGTTTGGAGCTGTATATACCCCAGAAAAAATGTTCTTAAGTCATTCCTGTGGGTGTGAATCCATTGTAAGTAAGACCTTTGATGAGGTTGCTTCAGTTAAGGTGGGGCCCAAACTCAATCAAGATGGGTCTTAATCCTATTACTGGAGTCCTTTATGAGCAGAATGGAATCAGACACAGAGAGAGAAAGCCATGGGAAGCAAGAAGCTGAAGGTCAATGGAACCCAGAAGAGGAGAGGCCAGGAGAGGTCGCCATGTGCATTGCCATGTGACAGAGTTGCTCAGGACCAAGGATCACCAGCAGTCAATCCCAGAACACTAGGCTTTGGGAAGAAAGCATCACTTTAATAACACTTTGATTGGACTTGTCCTAGCCTCAAAACCATGGGCCCAGTAAACTCCCATTGTTTAAGCCAAACTTTAGCATGGAATTTGCTTTGCTTTGGCAGCTAGGTAACTAAATCATACACTATTTTACTTATCCGTCTTATCTTGTCTTAGGTCCATGAGGGGGAGGAATTTTGCCTCCCCGCCCTCCCCCGCCTACCCCACTGTGGTATCCCCCATGCCTAATACACTGTCTGGATATAATAGACACTCCAAAAAAAAATGTGTTGATTTCATCAGTAAGGATCACATAGAACTTATATTCAAATGGAAAAGACTTGAATCAAGTCACCCAAGATGTAAATACATTAAAAATGGTGATGTTTGCTAAGAAAGAAAAGCATATATCACATAATAAGAGACATTACCTGGTCCTTCTTGTTCTAAGATTATTTGATGACAGGACTATGGAAGAAGGTAAGAATTTGCTGCTTCCTTTCAACATTCCATGCCCCCACTAACGATAGAAGTTTAGACTATTTTATTCACTCTTTTCCTTGTCCTACCCCTTCTCCCCACTCCACCCCATTAGTTCTAGTACATCAAGGGAAATTCCTAAAGTCCGTTTATCCAGCTAAAATTTTTGAGTCATAAGCAATTTAAATATCAAAGTAAACCTGCTGTGGAAAACAGTTTGGCAGTTCCTCAGAAAGTTAAGTATAGAATTACCATATGAACCAGCAATCGCGCTTCTAGGTATATACCCAAAAGAACCGAAAGCAGAGACTCAAACAGATGTTTGCGAACCGAAGTTCATAGCAGCATCATTCACGATAGCCAAAAGATAGAAGCAACTCAAGTGTCCATCAACAGATGAATGGACAAACACAATGTGGTTTATACATACAATGGAATATTATTCAGTCTTGAAAAGGAACAAAGTTCTGATACATACAGCAACATGGATGAAACTTGAAAGTACCATGTTGAATGAAGTAAGCCAGACACAAAAGGACCAATGTTGTATGATTTCAATGATATGAAATAATTAGAACAAACAAATTCACAGAGTCAGAAATTAGAATACAGATTACCAGGAGCAGGGGCAGGGGTGGGGTGGGAAATGAGGAGTTAATGCTTAATTGGTACAGAGTTTCCGTTTGAAGTAATGGAAAAGTATTGGTAATGGATGGTGGTGATGACAGCACAACATTGTGAATGCAATTAACTCCACTGAATTATATATTTGAATGTGGTTAAAAGGGGAAATTTTAGATTTTATATATGTTGCTGGGATAGAAATTTCAAAGAAAATCCATAGGACTGTACAATACAAGCAGCGAACTCAAATGTAAACTATGGACTATAGTTAATAGTATAATTATAATAATATTGTTTCATAATTTTAACAAAGTTATCACACTAATGTAAAATGTTAACAATAGGGAGAACTGTGTGTGAGGGGGATTATATGGGCATTCTATTTTCTGCATGACTTTTCTCTAAACTTATAACTTGTCTAATAAAAAAAATAATAATTTGAATTTAAAAAAATCAAAACAAGCACATTTAGGAAAGCTGGTGGTGGGGACAAAGTCTCTTGTAGTTGTGCTCATGTTCCCTGCTTCTGTGAATTGCACATTCCTCTTTCCCACCTCCCCAACCAGCTTTTATCCACAACCACCATTTATTATCATTTCAAGCACAGTCCTCTTTGGTGTGGACCCCCAGTCAGGATGGCAGTGTTTGGTGTGATGCTACTTTACTCCCAAGAGCCCTCTAGGAGGAGGTGGATTTCATGGGGCGCAAGCCTCACTTCCCTTTACAATGCCACCTCTCGATTTCTTCCACAATACAACCACACCAACTTGTAAAGGCATATCCGATTTTACTGAAGTGTTGGGGAAACCAAATGGAATAATACATGTGAGAGAAGTCATATATAGTCATAGGTTAATTATGATTTATAGTTCAAGAGAAAACTTCCAAAGAATTAAATTCTTCAAAGGGACCCTACTCATGACAGTACCCAGTTCCTAGTCTTACTCCACTCCTCTCTGTCAGGAAGGCTCTTCCTTCTAACTTCCACAGGGAATCCCTACTACCTTCTATCCCGTTGGGTTAGTCTCACCCAACGATTCATACTTGGTCCAGCCATTCATTTCTCTAGTCTGAAAACATCCTCAGGGTACCAGCAAGACAGTAGACAGTAGGAGAATTTGGCACTCTTAGGTTCCATAGAACATTTGGATGGAGGGACCAGGGAAAGGGATTCTTCAAATTCCTCTGCAGAGTCCCAGGTGGGGTGTGGGTATTTGAAATCTGATCCTTGTAAAACTGTCTCCTCAGATGTGAGTTGGGCCTTTATGGTTTTTCTTCCAGTTGTTCAGAGGATAGCATACATGCTTACATATACAGACATACTCACACACACCCTTCCAAAGGATAAATATTAATTCCCAGAGAGGGTTCCATCTCTAAACCCGAAAGGAGGAAGAGAAAAATTTTCCTCACTGTCCCATAACGTGAGAGGCTCCCTCACTGATACGGCAGTTTCTACCTCACACGATTATGCAAATCTGTATTTGTTTCTTTTGTAAATTATCGTCAAATTATGCCCCTTCAATCCTGCCATATGCTTTTTCGTTTGTTTTTAGGAGATAGTGGGGATTGAACCCAGGACTTTGTACATGTAAAGCACACGCTCAACCACTGAGCTACACCTGCTCCACTGCCATATGCTTCTTAATGGCAGCTCCCACCAAGTATCCTGGCTGAAACTATGAAATTATTACTCTCCTTAGAAAGTGCAGATCCTTGCTAAAATACCCCAATCCGTGGTTTTCTACTTGTTGCATCTCCAGGAATAGGGTGTGTGTCCCCCACTTCGAGTCATGAGAGTGGAAATGAAATAGAATCACCATAGGTAGAAGTTGTCATCGAAAGCTTCAGGAAGGAGGCAGTACTTTATTGAGACCTTGATGAATGGGTGAAATTGGAATAAATAAAGAGGATAGGGCTGAGAATTCCTGGAGGACAGTCTAGAGTAATAAACCCAATGTGGTCTTTGACAGCAGGAGACTTGGACCCTAGAGTACCTGAGTACCTGAGTACCTGAGTACCCATGTACTCAGTGCATGACATTGGGAAATCATTCTCTCCTCACAGATTGTTCTGAGGATTTACATACTAGAAAGTTCGGTGGCTGCTTTATCTGTGCAACATGCTCGATAAAGGTGACAGAAACAGCATGGGCAAAGATTGGATTTTGGGGATCTGCTTCCTATGTTTTAGTAACAATGAAAGGTTTAGTCTGGTTTGAGTAATGGCTCATGGCAAAGCAATGATGACAGAGAAAATTGAGATGTTATTCATATTTCACATAAGCTCCTTAGGGAAAAAATTACCAACAAAACCAAGATTGAAAAACTTGCATAACGGCTATAAAAGTTTTTGTTATGAATAGATTTATCCAGTATAAGTTATTAAAAGAATTGATTTATCCAGTATAAGAAAATACTTTATTTCTCACCTTTCCCTTTTTAAAGGAAGGAAATTACATCTTTTATTACAATTGCATTTTTCATTCCTGGGGATTTGGAGTTAGAGAGACTGAAAAAAACAATTTTAGGGGGTTTCATTCAACTATTTTCCTCACTAACTACCCTTATCAACTTCTAATGAAAAACCGCAGTACAACCTGGTCAGTTTATTTTTAACGAAAACAACATGAGTTGGAAATTTTGCCTCTGGTAGCTGAGTGAAGTGTTGGACATCTGGACCTCACCACTTGCTAAGCTTCATCACGAGGAGCATAAGGCAAGGTTTCATTATGGCCAGGCTATGAAGCCTGAAGGCCCCTTGGGAAGTCTTGGGGGTATACATTCCTGTGTCTGAGAGTAAGATGCGCAGATAATGACTTCCCAGGCCACTATTTTTGAACACCAGCTAGATTGCTCAATATGATACTCTGTTGTTTTTTAAAAAGCCCAAAAATGGCTCCGCGTGGGTGAAAGTGTGGTTTTTGGAGTGCTTTCAACTTCTGCATTTCCCGATTTTTGTTTTTCTCACTTTTCTGCTTGTCATGTTACTGAATTTCTCTAGGGTATCTATAAGTTGAGGGACAGGTCTTTAAACATATACAGGAATCACTTACTCAACTTTCTGTTGTGCAGTTGCCCAGGACTTACTGAGGATGAGAGAATGATAAACAAGAATTTATCAAAAGCCTAGACTGGGCTTTATTTTTGATGGGAGAATTAACTAAGTAAGCGAATTGGTTATGTACACCAAGAAACAGTATGGAGTAGCAGGAAAAGTTAGGTTTTGGAATCAAACACATACAGATTTGAATTGTCTTCATCATTTCCTAGAAAAGTATCTTTGAGTGTGTTGCCTAATGTCATGTGTCTGTTTTTCCCATGTGTAAAATGTGAGCAAACAATAGTAATTATGGCTAACCTTTATTATGTGCTTACTTTATGCCAGCTTTTGTGCTAAGCATATTGAATATATTGTCTTATTTAAGCCCAAGAGGTAGGTACTATTATCCCAATTTTCAGAAATGAACAGTGATGTTGAGAGGTCAAAACAACTGTCTTGCAAGATTATTCAAGATAATGTAAACAAATGACTCAGCAATGTTGCCTAGTGCATGGAAGATACTCTATAAAGAGTAACTGTTTTTACAAAACATTCACAAGCTTATGTACTTAGATGACAAAATATTTTAAAAATTTAAATTGTGACCATCAACAAAGTATTTGCTCCCATGGCTCAAATATTTCTGATTGGTAATAAAATGTGAGTGAGTAGATCTGAGGTTCTCACACTTTGGTGTGAGTGGGAATATAAAACCACAAATGTTCAATTCCTACAGATTTTGATTCGGTAGACTGGAATGCTGCCTAGGATCTGCCTTTTTGACAAGCACTCCAATAATTCCAAAGCAGGCAGTCAATTTGGAATCATACTTTGACAAATACTGGACTAGAAGACCTCTGAAGTCTCTCCCAGCTCTAAAATTCTGTGGTTGTGTGAATTTCTATGCCTTTTAAAACCGGGCGGTTTGTGTGTGTGTTTTGTGTGTGTGTCTGCATTGCTTGCTTTATGTCTGTGTGTGCCGCTTTCCAACTACCACTGTCCTCTTCCTTGCTCCTTTCTCCTGACTTCCTACCCCAAGCCCTTCCACAAGGCTTATTAATCCCCCGTGAGGTGCAGGACGATGAAGTTAAACACTTAACTAGGAATTTGCATTTTGACATTGTCTCAGAACTGAAAACTCCTACGGTCCAAAGGAATCAAACCTAGAAGAAAAGAATGCTTGCTTTGGAAGGCCTAGCCCCACCTTTCACAGTTTCCCTAGTGGAGACCGGGCGGGTCCATGGCCCCTTCTACAGGGAGCTGCCTAATGAAGGTGTACACACACTTCCACATTAGTTGGGTTCCGTGCCTGGTGTCCGAGTTATACCAACAGCCTGGGCTTATCTCTTCTGTAGAACTTATCATGCTGAAATGAAATTGTTCCTTTGATTTTCTTCCTGGTCAGATTTTCATCCCCTTCAGGGCAGATACTGTTCTGTTCACCTACTGCCCAACAGGACATAGTACCTGATGAGAAGAAAGTTGCTGGCTTTTTAACAATTTGAAATGCCAGAGGAAATTAGAGATGGTCCAAATAATATGGAACATTTCACAGGCTTTTTGCCTCTTTGGGGTAGGATTTGATTCCGATAACTGGTAGAGATTGTCTTGACAAAAATAGCTCATAAGTGGATAAGGGATAGTTCCAAAAGAAAGTACAGCATATTAGAAACGATGTGTTATCTGTAGAATTGCTCTTCTCCACTACAGTGATATTTCTATTCAAATAATCCCTACCAGTCATTGGAGTCAGATCACCCTCTACTCTAGGAAATCCTGGAACCATATTGGCAAATTCTTCCTCTGTGGTTCTCTTTTTTTAGGGTCTGTGCTGATCACTGCCTTTCTTTTATAATAAACATTCTGTTCCAACTAATTAAATCTCAACCCATATATTTTTTTTAAAGATTTATTTATTAACTTTATTATTAGTTTTTATTTATCCCCCCCCCCATATGGTTCTCTCATCTGTCTGCTACCCTTCTCCAGGAGGCACCAAGACCCAAACCGGGGACCTCCCGTGTTGTAGGCAGGTGAGCCACATCCGCTTCCCTCAACCCATGTTGATGTAATTAAAATTCAGTACCTTGATGACACTTGAAAAACAACTAATTGATGTCAGCTAGTTGGCAGATTATTTAGGACACCTGTTTGAGCATGGTTTCCTCCTCCCCTATGTCCTCTCTTACGCTCCTCTCCCCATTTACACACTGGCTAAATGAACCAAGAAGGAACTCTTCACTTTGTTGCCAGAGGAGGACAGGAAGAGTCAACCACATCTGCATAATTAGATAAAAGCACCACTAGCCCTTTCTGTGCATTACAACATTTTGCTTATTCAGCATGGCCCTGCCTCCCACACGTTGGCTACTACAGAACTCCACCCAGAGATTCCTAAAAGGAGGTATGACTATAACATAAAACAAAGTTAAATCAGAATGATTCCTGTTGAGACAATTATCCTGGAAATGCTCTGTAATTATTTATTTATGTCCCATACAGATAACCTTAAAATTCCCAATCAACTGCTAAGGACTGAACAGCTGTAAAAGGATGTGAGCAATGGTTTGGGTATTCTGTCATGTATGTATTCTTTTTGCCTAAGCAGAGGAGAAAAGCCATAAGTAAGGGGAGCAAAGGTGCCTTGGAATAGAGGAAAAGAAAGAAGAGACACAGTAGTGGGAAGAAAGAACCCAAGATAGAAATAAGAAGTTTGCTTGACCAACAGAGAGGGAGCAGGTGCTTAGGGGGGAATTGAAGGCAATGGGCAGGTATGTACAAAGCAAAGGGCCACTTTGTCCCTCAAGAAGAGGAAATGCCATAAATGTGTGCCATAATTTAGAGCATTACTTTATCATCAAAAATAAAAGCCGATGGGGTGTGGGTGTAGCTCAGTGGCTGAGTGCCTGCTTCCCATGTACGAGGTCCCAGGTTCAATCCCCAGTGCCTCCTAAAACAAAACAAAACAAAACAAAACGAAAAACCCAAGATATGTAAATGTAGGTACAATCATCATTGTAGGAGGCAAATGTGTTATCCAACGCAGAAAGAAAAGTTAAGTCATAAAGAAGTGACTCTAATTTCATTGAGTGCAGAAACCATGCCTCAACTTTGTGTCCCCACCACTGGTCCAGGCACAAAATGAGTGTTCAAATGTAGCTAGTTGACTGGAGGATAATGACTCACACTTATATGATGCTTGTGTGCAAAAAAGCTATCCTAATCACCTTATGTATATTCATTCACTTACTCCATATAGTCCTATGGGATTGGTATCTGGCTCTGACCCATATGCTATACTTCCTGAAAGATTAAACCAGGGAAACCATAGTAAAAAGACATTCTGATTCTCCATTCTTTGAGAAGAGGAAAAATATGAACCTCTTTCGCATTTCCCATGTTCTTGCTTCTGATCAGATGCATAGCTGACAGCCACTGGCTGAGCCTCCACAGAACTCTGGAGTTGCAGAGTTCCTGGGCAGTGTATGTAGTGTGTGATGGCAAAACAGACACCTGCACGCGCCTTGACTTTGAATAAGAGAGCACACCAAATCCCTCAGCACTTAGCACTTAGCACTTAGCACATAAGCATCATTTAAGCATGAGTCATTATCCTCCAGTCAACTAACTATGTTTGAACACTCATTAGGTGCCCGCATCAGTGGTGGGGATGCAAACAAATAAGCAGGGCCATACACACCACTACAGCTAGTCTCCAAAGTTTTTCTCTACGGAAAACCACTGTAGCCCTAACTTTGGCAATGTGATATCTGAAGGTAGGTAATGACCTTTAAGGATATGATAATCAAGTGAAAAAAGTTGCTCTCTTCCCACCATGAGCAGACTAACTGTAAAACTGATACCTTGGTAGTCTTATTATTATTTTTTTGGTAGTCTTGTTTTTTGTTGTATTTTTTTTCCTGTTGCATGTACACATATATTTCCAGGTTTTCTAAAGTCGAGACTCCCTTACAAACCTCTTTTGCAAGCTAGTGAGCTACTTTTGTTTTCTAAACACCTGTATCTGAGTCTTCCTTTTGCAAATGAATGAACATTACACTAAGTTTCAGAATTCACGAGTTCAGACAGGGTTCTGCTGCACCCAACTTTGTGAACTTGGCCAGGTCTCTTCACTCTTCTAAACACTCTACTCTCACAAATATGAACACCTGTGCTGCCCACCCCACCAGGTCACCCTGAGAATGAAATATGATGCTTATTTAAAAAGGGCTTTATTTTAAAATAAATAAAATAAAATAGAAAAGCACCTTGAAAATGGTAAAGAGCATAGTTCTGATTGTGTTGTAACCCACTGCAGGCTCCCACACCTCCCTAGTCACCCGCTAACCTGCAAGGGGCATCTCGTTTTGTTACAAGGGAAAGAGGGGAAGGGCCAACCTATGCAAGAACAATTAGGAAGACGCCAATCAACTTAAGGAGAAAAAAAATGTTCTATACGCTTACTCTATTTTAATACTTACCTAATTAGCAGGCTCAGGTCCTTTTGAATACATTGATCTTAATTCCCTAGAACCATCCCATAAGTCAGGTATACTGCCACCAGTTTAAAGTTGAGAAGTGGGGAAGCAGAGGTCACTCCAGCAATTGGGCTTCCACCTACCACATGGGAGGTCCCGGGTTCTGTTCCCGGTGCCTCCTGGAGAAGGAGAGCTGGCGCGGCAGGCAGGCACAGGGAGCTGATGCAACAAAAAGGACACAAAGAGGAAAGATAATAGCATAACAAACCAGGGAGCTGAGGTGGCTCAGGTGATTGAGTACCTCTCTTCCACATGGGAGGTCCCGGATTTGGTTCCCGGTGTCTCCTAAAGAGAAAATGAGCAAATACAAAAAACACACAGCAAATGGACACAGAGAGCAGACAGAGAACACAAACAACGAGGGGGGAGGGGATAAATAAAATAAATCTTAAAAAAAAAAGTTGGAGTTATTTACTCAGGATCACACACAAGTCAAGATTGGCACTGAAACACATTCCAATTCTTTTATATTGAAGTGAACAGGATAATATAAATGTAGGTTTTCTTATGCCTAGAACCATGTTGGTTTGGGGAGTTAAATGTGCTGCTCCTAACTGATACAATGTTTTAAAATTTCTGCATGGCAAGAGCAAAATGATTCCTGCCTTATGACATTCAGACATCACGTCATTCTTTTTGAGTACTTGTACTTTAAGGGGGATAAGGCAAGACTTTATGAACTTCTACACTAGATCAGATACTTCTATTTCAGTTTCTGTCAGACAGTAGCAAGGAATGAGCCACAGTACAAACACAGTTGTTACAGATTATCTTCCAAGTGTCTCTTAGTAACCAATTAATGATCTGTCATCCGTGATTTAACATGAACACTTTTGAAGTAATTTTTGTTTTCAACCTCTATCAATTTTGATGCTCTAACACATTTTCATAAGCTTATTTGTATTATTACTACTTTATTTCCCTCCCCCTACAAAATCTCATCCATTTTCAACAATGAATGGCTATATAGATGCACTGTGATACAAAAGGAAGACATATTTTCCTGTGCAGTTCTCATTATCTTTCGTTGTAATTCCTTATGTTTGACAATTTGGATCAGTACAACATATTAGGAAATGGTATATAATGATGACTTGTGTCACAACTGATACCTCAATGCTTATCAATCCCTTGAGTATAATTTAGGTTATTTTCCCCTTAAAATAATTTCCTTATACTGGGTCAAAGTTTATCTATTACTTTTTTGGGGGGTGGGGAGAGGGAGATAGGGGGAAATCAAACAAATTTATGAGATTATCCTGGATTTAATCCCTATATGGGTTATTATATAAATTAATAATATACTCCATAAAGCTGTGTAGTACAGATGCATGGCTAGGTAAACACACAGAATAAAGGAAAGGGGAGAGAAAGAGAAAAAAATTCCAGATAGAGAGAAAAGAACCACAGTGCCCAGGGGTTAGGAATAAACTAGAAGTTTTCTTAAAGTGATTGGACAAATTTAAAATAAAATTGAAAATTGGAAAAAAAAAAAAAAAAACCACATTACTAGCTATCAAAAAAAAAAAATTTGAGGGTTTGAGGTGAAGTGAAGCTCAATTTGTCAACAGGAAGCTATGGGTTCTGCACCTCTATTTATATAAACAACATTTGCTTTTTCCATCTTGGGTTCTGCCCAGAAGTTGGTGTCTGACTGCTGTTTCTGGCTCTGCTTGACTGGTTTAAAAAAGAAATTTTTTTTAAAACTGTGGCCACCTGTTTCTCTCTCCACTAGAGGCAAACCTCAGCAAGTCACTTTCCCTGCTGTTTGCTTGGTAAAAATGCTAAGAGATAGAAAGATCTCAACTTTTATTGGTGCGTTGAGTTCTTAACCAAATCTTCAGCTCCCTGAGTAGACTATAAGGACGGTCCACTCCCACTACTCCTCCACCGTGCTCCTGTCTTCCATTCTGCCACGTAAATTCCCAGATTTATCAGGACGCCTTTACCACACTTTCCAAATTCCCTTCTCCCATATAGACATGAGAATTCCCATCTTCCCGCCTCCTGGCTCCCCTGCCCCATGTCAATCTGTCCTCACTCTCCCACTTCCTTATCCCCTTTGTATAGGGCTCCTCCTGCTTGCAGCTTCTAACCAGGTGTGAAGTATCTAAACACACAACTTTTGCCACAAACACCCCGAAGCAGATAGGGAGGAGCTAGTGGCTAGCAACATATTCTGCCTGATGTCATCAAAAGAAAGGCCCAGAAGTGGGGAGACCAGCTGGGGTTTGTACACCTGCCAGTGAGTCAAAAGAATACTCAGAGAAAGTGTACATGGAACTCTAGAGAGAATGGTGTGCACCTGAATTTCCAGAATTTGTTCATTTGAAGAGAAAGGAGAAGTTTTTTTCAATCATGAGAATGAGAGATGGAAAAAGTTAGGCTCAGAGCAGGATCATATCATTTTGGGAAGAGAAAGTAAGGGTGAGCCCTTTGGGTAGGTAGATGAAGCTCTAGCTACTGTAGATTTCGAGGTACCAAGAAGGCATTCAATCCTGAAAATTGCCTAACCATACTTTTACCGAATCCTTTCATTTCAACATTAAAGATCCATTATTCTGGTTAAAAGAAAGAAATAACCACCAGCCACACTCTTCTGAGAAATAAATTGGAAAAAATATATTTAAAAATGTTTAATTTGCTGTTAATTACATTCACAATGTACTACCATCACTACCATCTACTACTTTTAACAACACTGCATTATATATTTGAATATAGTTAAAACTGGGAATGTTAGGCTGTATACATGGAATAAAAATTTAAAAAAAACAACAACCCATGGAACTGCACAACACAGTGAACCCTAAGTTAAACCATGGACTATAGTTAATAGTACAATTATTAAAATTGGGCTTTCATAAAAAGTGTCTAATTTGCATTATACACAATATTGGGATTGAGATGCCATCTGGTGGGAATGCCACCTTCTTGTCCAATACACAATAGGAGAGTCAGCTCATGAAAAGATTCTTGAATGATTTCTGGAAACTCTGCACCTATGAGTTCCCAATATGCATTTAATATGTCTGTCTATATATGAGTACAACTTAATTCTAGAGACCACGTGGAGTAGAGATTACATGTCTTGGGCTTTTAAACTAGCCATTCTCTTTAATCGGTTGTGCAATACCATTAAACTTAGTTGTTCCTTAACAGCAAGTATCTGGTCATCATGTAGCTAGCTTTCTGAACAACAGGAAAGACACATCCAATCGTTGCCTTTGCTTTGTTGTCTCAAAGCCCCCTAATTCCTATTTGAATTCCATTGGCTTTTATAGAAAAATATTGAGATATTCAGAGCAAGAGTCTATAATATATAATTTGTAATGTATTATAATGGGATTTTATTCTATTACATTGTGGACTGATGTCCTAATATAGTATATTTCTTCTGCTTCTAAAGCAAACACAGGTCATTGAGAATTAGACTGTACCTGGGCTTCAAAGAATATGAATAATGTGTTTAAATCCAGAGAATCACAGAATTAAAAGAAACATGAGAACTACTGTAAATTTAACCTTCTCATTTTAAAGATGGGGAAATTAAACCAGGGCCTAAAGAGAGAAAGTGACTTATTAGAAGCCACATGATTACTGCCAGAGCCAGGATAGGATTGTGGGTTTTCTAAATGCCACATTTTATTTGCTCTTTCATATTAACCATTAGGTAAACTTTCTGCCTACCTATTAAAACTGAGATCCAAGTTCCCTTCTTAGGCCAAAATTTAAGCTATTCCAGAAGTAATTTGCACAATAATCTCTACAGACTGTGATAAGGAATAAGGATGAAAGAAGTAGCAACAACTGGAGGAAACTCAGCCCAATGGTATTCATATTCGTAACTAGTTATCTAATTTGCTTTGTGTAGGTGGGCTAACCTCCAGTGCACCATAAATGAATAAGTACATGTGACGTACCTTCCAGCTCTACTTCTGGATTGGACAAC
>JAQZBX010084573.1:0-13242 GCA_029593785.1 Cabassous unicinctus | reverse complement strand
TGTATACCCTCTTGGAGAAATATTCAAGTCTTTTGCCCATTTTTAAATTGGGTTATTTGTCTTCCTATTGTTCAATTGTAGGATTTCTTTATATATATTCTGGATATTAAACCCTTATCAGATATGTGTTTTCCAGATATTTTCTCCATTGTGTAGGTTGTCTTCTCACTTTAATGAAAAAGTCCTTTGATACACAGAGGTTTTTAATTTTGATGAAGTCTTATTTATTTTTTCTTTTGTTGTTTGTGCTTACCCAAAGTCTAAGAAACCATTGCTTAACCCAAGACCCTGAAGATGATTTCCTGTATTTTCTTCTATGAGTTTTATAGTCCTGGTTCTTATATTTAGGTGTTTGTTCCATTTTGAGTTAATTCTTGTATATGGTGTGATATAGGGGTACTCCTTCATTCTTTTGCATATAGATATCCAGTTCTCCCATCACTATTTGTTGAAGAGACTCTTCTTTCTCAATTGAGTGGACTTGGCAGCATTGTCAAAAATCAGTTGGCTGTAAATGTGAGGGTGTATTTCTGAACTCTCAATTTGAACTATTTATCTCTCTCTATATCCTTGTGTCAGTACCATGCTGGTTTGACCAATGTAGCTCTGTAATAACTTTAAATTCAGAAAGTGAGTCCTCTAACTTCGTTCTTCTTTTTCAAGTTATCTTTGGCTGTTTGGGGCCCCTTACCCTTCCAGATAAATTTTATGATCGGCTTTTCCATTTCTTCAAAGTAGGCTGATTGAATATCGATTGGGATTGCACTGAATCTGTAAATTATTTGGGGTAAATTTACAATCTAAACAATATTTAATCTTCCAATCCATGAACATGGACTGTCCTTCCATTTATTTAGATCTTATTTAATTTCTTTTAGGAATGTTTTGTAGTTTTCTGTGTACAAGTCTTTTGCATCCTTGGCTAAATTTATTCTTAGATATTTGATTCTTTTAGTTGCTATTGTATATGGATTTTTTTTCCCCTTGATTTTTCTCCTCAGATTGCTCATTATTAGTGTATAGAAACAGCATTGATTTTTGCGTGTTGATCTGATACCCTGCCACTTTGTGGAATTTATTAGCTCTAGTAGCTTTTTGTATACTTTTTGGGGCTTTCTATATATAGGATCATGCCATCTGTAATAAGGAAAGTTTTACTCCTTCCTTTCCAATTTGGATGTTTTTATTTATTTATTTTCTTGCCTAATTGTTCTGGCTAGAGCTTCCAGTATAGTGTTGAATGACAGTGGTAACGGTGGGCATCCTTGTCTTGTTCCAGATTTTAGAGGGAAAACTTTCAGTCTTTCATCATTGAGTATGATGTTAGCTATGGGTTTTTCAAATATGCCCTTTAAAATGTCAAGGAAGATTCCTTCTATTCCTATTTTTCTAATTTTTTAATCCAGGAAGGATGCTGACATTTGTAAAATGCCTTTTCTGTGTCAATTGAGATGATTTTCCCTACGTTTTGTTAATGTAGTGTATTATATTAATTGATTTTCTTATGTTGAACCATGCTTGCATACCTGGAATAAAACCCACTAGATCATGGTGTATAATGCTTTTGATGTGATATTGGAAACGATTTGCAAGTATTTTGTTGAGGGTTTCAGCATGTATAGTCTTAAAAGAAATTGGTCGATAATTTTTTTTTCTTGCAGTATTTTTATCTGGCTTTGGTTTTAGAGTGATGTTGGCCTCATAGAATGAGTTAGGCAGTGTTCCCTCCTATTTAATTTTTGGGACCACTTTGAGCAGGATTGATATTAATTCTTCTTGTAATAATTGGTAGAATTCACCTGTGAAGCCATCTGGTTTTGGGCTTTTCTTTGTTGGGAAGTTTTTGATGACTGATTCAATCTCTTTACTTGTGACTGGTCTGTAGAGGTAGTCTTTTTCTTCTACAATCAGTGTAGATTTTTCATGTTACTAGGAATTTGTCCATTTCATCTAGGTTGTCTAATTCATTGCCATTCAGTTGTTCATAGTATCCTGTTTATGATCTTGTTTATTTCTGTGGGGTCAGTTGTAATATCCCCCCTCTCATTTCTGATTTTATTTATTTGCATAATCTCTTTTTTTTTCTTTGTCAGTCTAAGTGTCAGTTATATTTATCTCCTCAAAGAACCAGCTTTTGGGTTTTTTAATTCTATCTATTAGTGTTTTTCCTCAAATTCATTTATTCTCTAATCTTTGTTATTTCTTTCCTTCTGCTTGCTCTGGGATTAGTTTGCTGTTGTTCTATATAGTTGCTTCAACATTGATTTTAACTCTTCTTTTTTAATGTAAGCATTTAGGGCTATAAACTTCCCTCTCAGCACTGCCTTCACTCCATACTTCAAGTTTTGAAACATTTTATTCTCATTTTCATTCATCTCAAGGTATTTACTGATTTCTCTTGTGATTTCTTTTTTGACCCACTGATTACTCAAGACAGTTATTTAACGGTCATATATTTAGAATTTTCCACTTCTCTGCCGGTAAATGATTTCCAGCTTCATTTCACTAGGCCAGAGAATTTCAATCTTTCTAAATTTATTGAGACTTGTTTTTTGACCCAATATGTGTCCTGTCCTGGGAATGATCCATGTGCTCTTGAGAGGAATGTATATCCTGTTGTGTTGGGGTGCAGTGCTCTGTATACATCTGTTAGTTCTAGTTCATTTATCATATTATTCAGGTACTCGCTTTTCTTATTGATCTTCTGTCTTAATAGTCTGTCTATTGATGAGTGTGGTGTATTAAGTCTCCAACTATTTTTTTTAAGATATCTATTTCTTCCTCCAGTTTTACCAGTGTTTTTCTCGTGTATTTTGGGGCACCATGGTTAGGTGCATAAATATTTATGATTATTATTTTCTTCTTGGTGGATTGCCCCTTTTATTAATTTATAGTGGCTTTTGTCATTTCTAACAGCTCTTGACTTAAAATGTATTTAATCCAATTTTAGTATAACTCACCCAGCTTTTTTGTGGTTACTATTTGCATGGGATATCTTTTTCTTACCTTTCAACTTCAACCTTTTTGTGTCTTTGGGTCTAAGGAGAGTCTCTTATAAACAGCATATATTTGGTTTTTATCTATTTTCCCAATCTGTGTCTTTTGATTGGGGAGTTTAATCCATTAACATTTAATGTTATTACTGTAAGGGTAATGCTTCAATCATTTAGTCCTTTGGGTTTTATTTATTTATTTTTAAAGATTTATTTTATTATTTATTTATTTCTCTCCCCACCCCCTGTCGTTGTCTGCTCTCTCTGTCCATTTTGCTGTGTGTTCTTCTGTGTCTGCTCGTCTTCTCTTTAGGCAGCCCTGGGAACCAATCCTGGGACCTTCTGGAGTCGGAGAGAGGTGCTCAATCTCTTACACCACCTCAGCTCCTTGGTCTGCTGCATCTCTTATTGTCTCTCCTCAGTCTCTTTCTGTTGCGTCATCTTGCTGCGCCACCTCTCTGCGTGGGCCAGCTTCCCTTCACCAGGAGGTCCCAGGAATCAAACCCTGGATCTCCTATATGGTAGACGGGAGCCCAATCGCTTGAGCCACATCCGCTTCCCCTTTGTTTTTTTTATGTCCTATCTTTTTTTGTCTCTCTTGTCCTTTATTGCAACCTCCTTTTCTATGTAGTAAATCTTTTCTGATGTGTCTGATATTTTTCTCGTATCTGTTCCTATATATTTTTTAAATTCTTTGTGGTCACCCTGGGGTTTATATTACACAACCTACATCCCTAACCTACTAATTCGAAAAAATACCAACATAGCTTCAATAGCATACCCATTCTTTGCGCCCCATCCCTTGTTTCCCCTCTTTGTATTGTTGTCTAACTTTACCACTTTATATTTTGTTGTCTGTTATCAGGAAATATGCCATTTTCTTGTTCAGTTGTATTCTGACTCTTATAGGTATTAAAAAGTGGAGTTGCATATGGAGGATACAGTGCTATTGGGTTTTGCATTTACGCTTTTATTTACCCTTACTGGTGATCTTTATTTCTTTACACTACTCCATGCTACACTTGCTGTCTTTTCCTTTCAACCTGCAGAACTCCCTTTTGTAATTCTTTGGCAATTGATGTTCTGATTAGTGTGTCTCATAGTAGGTCTATTAGAATTTATTCTGTTTGGAGTACATTGTGCTTCTTGGGCATTATATTTACGTCTTTCCAAAGAGTTGGGAAACTTTCAGCCATTATTTCCTCAAATATTCTTTCTGCCCCTTTTCCCTTCTCTTCTCCTCTCTGCCCTTCATACTATCATTCAGTTTCCTGAGACCCTGCTCAATTCTTTCCATTCTTTTCTCCATCTGTTCTTAGATCTGTTTAATTTCGGATGTTCTGTCTTCTAGTGCACTGTTTTTCTTCTGCATGTTCAAATCTGCCGTTGTTTGCCTCTAGTGTATTTTTAATATCTACTGTTGTGCCTTTAATCCCCATAATTTCTGTTATGTTTCTTTTTTCTCCCTTTATTAGAGAAGTTGTGGATTTCTAGAACTATCATGCATGAAATACAGGATTCCCATATACCACCACACCATCAATACCTCACATTGGTGTGGACCATTTCTTACAATTGATGATAGCACATTTTTATAATTGTAATATTAATTAAAGTCCATAGTTTAACTTACGGTTCACAGTTTGTGCAGTGCTGTTCCATGTATGTTTCTTCTTTCACTAACAAATTCTTTTTGTGTTCACACAATGTCTTAATATCATTTAGCTCTTTATGCATATTTTCTTTTAATTTCCTTGAATTGATTTAGGAGGTTTGTTTGAACATCTTTGGTTAGTTGTTCAAACTTCTGAGTCTCCTCTGAAGTTATGATTGTTCCCTTGACTGAGCTCTATATTTCTGTTTCTTAGTATGGCTTGTAATTTTTTCTGGTGACCAGATATCTGATTATCTTGATGAGTTTACTTTGAAAGTCCATTTCTTCCCCTTATCTAGGGTTTTATTGTTGATTTTTTTTTTGTGCCTAAGGCTTTTATATGACATTTGCTCAGACATAACCTAGACCTTTAGAATAGCGTATGTTTAAGTGTTCATATTTTCTCAGCTGTTCTTCATCTGTTTCTTGCCCTGGATATGCTGTGTAATTTTTAAGGTTGCAATTTTTGTGTAAATGTTTCTCCTCCAGGGAAATAATTCCTTCCTTTGTTCCTTCTCCAGGAATCTTGATGTGTTCCATTTGTTTTTGTGTAGAATTTTCTCCCTGGCTCATATGATTTGTTTAAACTCTCTCCCTCACTCAGTGCCTTGTTCTACTTACACTTTTCAGTTCTGGGACCCTCCTGTTCTACAGCAATTCATTTTTACACTTCTCTTTTTCTTTTTTTTCTTTTTTCTCTGAGGCTTTTCTGCCTCTGGTTTCTTTCCCTGCAGAATATCCTGCTCTGGGGAGCCAGGTGGGATCTATTCAGAAATGTGGGTCACTTCAGAAAAGTCTGTTTTGCAATTAGATGGTCCAGCCAACAGTAAGTGGGTTGAGTGAGGGTACATTATTTCTTCCCAGCAGTTCTATAGCAGTCTCTCTCCCTCCAACCCCCAGCAGCACTCCTAAGGGGCTTATGTTCTGCCCCAGGTCTCTGTGGACTTAGATCCCTGTGCCTGGATATGTGTGGAATTCTAACTTGTAGCTGGGAGTTGTTCTGTATTCTTCTTCTCCAGTGGGAGGGACCCAGGCCATGCTGCCTCTGTGCAAATCCCAAACTGAGTGGGACTAAGTGAGGGGGATAGGAACTGGAACCAACTGACAGTCCAGGACTGAATTTTCGTACTTGATAATTTGTCTCTTTCATTGATTCAGCCTTTGTGGAGTACTTCTACATTCTCTACTGTCCTCTACAGTTCTAAGCAAGTGGGATTTGTCCTTCAATTCACTAAATTTCGGGGGAGGCTTTTTCAGGGAATGTCTTAGGTCACCATGTTGATGACATCACTCCTTCAGATGTTCTTATATTAATTATTAATTGATTTCAAAAAGCTTGTTTGCATTAAGAAAATTATAGCATCCCTCTCGCATATTCCAGTACTTGAAGGTACTTGTGTTGTCCTATTGGCTTGCTACCCCATTCTTTTTTATAGGTCTTATAAATTTGCTTACATTTTTCTACTTTGATAAAATTTCTTGAGGGAAGGTTAATCTTTACTTGAAACTATGGGGAAGTTATCAGGTCATCATAAATCTTATTTTAAACCTAAATGCATACCAGGAAAATATGTGTCTTTAAAAAAAAAAAAAAAATTTATTTTAAAGAACTTTAGATTATATAAATGTTACATAAGAAATATGGTGGATTCCCATATGCCCCCTTCCCTTCCCCTCCCACACTTTCCCACATTAACAACATCCTTCACTAGTGTGGTACATTTGTTAATTGATGAACACATATTGAAGCATTGCCACTAACCATGGATTATAGTTTACATTATATTTTACACTCTGTCCCATGCAATTTTGTAAGTTTTTTCAAAATATATAATGGCCTGTAACCATCATTGCAGTGTCATGCAGGACCATTCCAATGTCCCCAAAATTCCCCCATATTACACCTATTTTTCCCCTCTCCCTCCCCTCAGAACCTCCGGTGGCCTCTGCCTCCACATCAGTGATCAAAGTTCTTCCATTGTTAGAATAACAGTCTATAGTAGAGTAACTGTAAGTCTACTCTAGTCCATCGTTCATTCCCCAATTCTGAGGATACTGGGATGGTGATGCTCGCTCTGCCTCTAATTGAGAGGGGCTTAGATCCCATGGGGCTGATGGATGGTACTATCTTGCTTGCAGTTGCAGACTCTCTTTGTTCTTTGGGATGGGCGTTGTCCATCATCATCGCCTTGTTAGTTGTCCTGGATAAGTCCAATGAACTGGAGAATAGGTGTTGCAACTCTGTTGAGATTCAGGGCCCAACTGGCATGTGGACAGCCCAAAGGTTTAAGTCTCTTGGACATACACCTATCAACTCTAGTACTAACTGTCAGTTCAGATAGAAGGGGCGGAAGAGCCTTTTGTAAGGAAACCACAAATGAGTCCAACTCTGTCACACTGGGGAGCATAAGTTCCAAGGTAAGGCCCACTGGCAGGGTGCCAAACTCCTGAGCTGTTTGCCTTGCCTGGATGTCTCTTGACCACTCAGGAGCCCCACTATTTGAGGCAGTATTTACTGTGGCAGTCAATGAGACCCTGCTGAGACGTGCATAAGTGTAATCTCTGAATGACCTCCTGACTCACTTTGAAATCTCTTAGCTATAAAAACTCATTTGTATTTACCATTTCCCCCTTATGGTCAAGTTCTTTTTGCAGATGCATTGCTAATGATCCCTCAGTGCCAGGGAGGCTCATCCCCAGGAGCCATGTCTCATGCCAGGGGCAAACGTAGTGCATTTATATGCTGAGTTTGGCTACATTTGAGCAACAAGGAGGCCCTCAGGAAAGTAACTCTTAGGCAACCTATAATACTAGGCTAAGTTTTAATTTCAAAAGAAAAGGTTAATAAGTCCAATAATCAATATCAAGGGCCTGGCATAATGGTCTGTCCTCCTTCACTAGGCACCGCCCCTGTATTTGGGGGATTTTTGCTGTCCCATTAGAGAATGTAGCAGAATGCCCCAGGATGGGAATTCGATATTCTTTTGGTTATTGTGTGGATCTCCACCCACCATGACAATGCTCGATGAACACTTGAAAACATTCATATGCCTTAGAGGCATGCCCCAGATGAACCCCCTCCCATGCATTCCCCCATCACCGACACCCTGAACCAATGTTCTTCCCCTGCCACAGTTGTGACCCTTCTATGATCCAAAACCTCTCCAAAGATGAAGTCAAGAAAATAACCATATAAAAATAATAAGAACATGAAATAATAATGATAGTTTTAAAAATAACATAAAATACAAAAAGATTGAAAAAATTTTAAATAATAAAATATTTTTTTAGAAAACATGTCTTTCATCACTGTAAGATCTTTTGTCTTGTATGTACAGTGAGATTTTCTTCCGTATATTCCTCCAGTGTCTTAGTTTTTCTTTTCATTTTATCTTCAAAGAAGCTTTAAGTTACAGAAAAGTCATGTAGAGAAAACAGGGGATTGCAATATACCCAACACCTTCCCCCTTTTCCCCTCTCCCCTATTAACAACATTTTACATATGGATGGTATATTTGTTGAAATTGATGAACAAATATTGAAGCATTGCTACTAACCATGGTCAATCGTTAACATTATGATTCACATTTTAGACCATACACTTTTATAAATTTTGACAAAATTTAAAATGGCGTTTATCTGTCATTGCAAGATCATGCAGAACAATTCGAATGCCCTAAAAAAGGACCTATGTTGCATCTATTCTATTCTGCCCTCCCCCTCCCCCTCAGGACCTATGGTCACCACTAAGTTTCACTTTTTGAAGAATGAGATTCATAGTTACTTGCAATAATATTGAGGGCTTGACATGTTGGTCTGTTTTCTTTTATTAGTCACTGCCTGTGTTCTCAGGAGACTCTTGCCTCTCTCTGAAAACACAGCATGACTCCCCATGATGGGAGTTCAATATTTTCTTGTTTATTGTGTGGTTCTCCATCCACTGATAAAATACACTATGACAAGATGAACACTTACATATTCCATAGAAACTTGCCACAGGTGCACCCTGTCCTGTAGACCCCCCCACACATCCAACACCCTACACCAGTAATCTTTCCTGCCATATTTGCCAAAAGAATATTCTCAACATTGTAGTTTTAACCACAGACCTGCAAATCCCCAGAGTTCACCTGCCCCTTTCCCCATTTCTATGGATAGTCCAACCCAAGTCCCTCACCATAACCCCTCAAAGACCAGCACCGCCGAACCCAGTAGCATCACTGCACCACTGTTTTGCCCATCCACTCCACAACTACACCCTTCCACCTTATAGATTTTTCCCATACAGGCATTGGCTCACAAACCCCTACTCCCTTTCTGTCTCCTGTAAACCTGTATTCCAGACTCTAGCTCTGTGAGTCTGCTCAATTTGCTTAATTCGTATCAGTGAGATCATGTAGTATTTGTCCTTTAGTGCCTGGCTTACTTCACTCAACATAAGGCCTTCAAGATTCATCAGTGTTATCTCATGTGTTAATACTGCATTCCTTCTTACAGTTGAATAATATTCCATTGTATGTATTTACCACAATTTGCTTTTCCATTCGTCTATTGATGGACATTTGGGTTGCTTCCAACTTTTGGCAATGGTGAATAATGCCACTAAGAACACTGAGGTGCATATATCTGTTCATGACCCTACTTTCAATTCTTCTGAATCTATACCCAGCAGTACGATTGCTGGATCATATGGTAGTTCTATAGTTAGCTTCCTGAGGAACCCGCTAAACTGTCCTCCACAATGGCTGCACCATTCTACATGCCCACCAGCAGTGGATAAGGGTTCCCTTTCCCCCACATCCTCTTCAACACTTGTAGTCCTCTGTTTTTTAATAGCTACCAGTCTAATGGGTGTAAGATGATATCCCATTGTAGTTTTGATTTGCATTTCCCTAATAGCTAGTGATGTTGAGCATCTTTTCATGTGCTTTTAAGCCATTTTATTTCTTTGGAGAAGTGTCTATTCAAATCACTTGCCCATTTTTGAAATGGGTTGTTTGTCTTTTTATTTTCGAGGTGTAGGATTTCTTTATATAGCTGGATATTAGGACCCTATCAGATATATGGTTACCAAATATTTTCTCCCATTGAGTAGTCTGCCTTTTCACTTTCTTTACAAACTGCTTTGAAGTGCAGAAGTTTTTAATGTTGAGGAGGTCCCATTTATCTATTTTTCTTTTGTTGCTTGAGCTTTGGGTGTAAAGTTTATGAAACTTTTTCCTACTACAAGATCTTGTAAATGCTTCCCTACATTATCTTCCATGAGATTCATGGTCTTGGCTTTTATGTTTAGATCTTTGATCCATCTTGAGTTAATTTTTGTATAGGACATGAGATGATGGTCCTCTCCCATTCTTTTGGATATAGATATCCAGTTCTCCAAGCACCATTTGTTGAAGAGGCCATTCTCTCCCAGTTGTGTGGGCTTGTTGGCCTTGTCGAATATCAGTTGACCATATATGTGAGGATATATATCAGAACTCTTGGTTCTGTTCCATTGTCTAGCCTTGTGCCAATACCATTCAGTTTTGACCACTATAGCTTTGTAGTATGTTTTAAAGTCAGGTAATGTGATTCTTCCAATTTCATTTTTCTTTTTCAATATGTTTTTAGCTATTCGGAGCCCCTTGTCCTTCAACATAAATTTCATAGTTAGCTTTTCCAATTCATAAAAAAAAGTGTGGTTGTAATTTTTATTGGGATTACATTAAATCTGTGAATCAGCTTGGGTAGGTTAGACATCTTAATGATGTTTAGTCTTTCTATGTGAGCAGGGAATATTCTTCCATTTATTTAGGTCTTCCCTTTAATAATGTTGCATAGTTTTCTGGGTACAAGTCCTTCATGTCGTTAGTTACATTTTTCCGTAGGTTTAGATTCTTTCCGTTGCTATCGTAAATGGAGTTTTTTTTTTCTTGATTTTCTCCTCAGATTGCTCATTATTGCTGTACAGAAATGCTACTGATTTTTCCACATTGATCTTACATCTTGCCACATTACTGGACTCATTTATTAGCTCTAGAAGCTTTGTTGTAGATTTTCAGGGCTTTCTATGTATAGATCATGTCATCTGCAAATAGTAAAATTTTTACTTCTTCCTTTCAAATTTAGATCCCTTTTATATCTTTTTCTTGCCTAAGTGCTCAATCAAGTATTTCTAATACGAAGTTAGGTAAGAGCGGTGACAGTGGGCATCCTTGTCTTGTTCCCGATCTTAGAGGGAAAGCTTTTAGGATTTCACCATTGAATATGATGTTAGCTGTGGGTTTTTCATATATACCCTTTATCGTATTGAGGAAGTATCCTTCTATTCCTATGTTTTGAAGTGTTTTTATCAGGAAAGTTTGCTGTATTTTGTCCAATGCTTTTTCTGCATCAATAGAGATGATCATGTGATTTTGTACTTTTGATCTGTTAATGTGGTTTATTACATTGATTTTCTTATGTTGAACCGTCCTTGCATACCAGGGATGAAAGCCACTTGGTCATGGTGTATAATTCGTGTGGTGTGTTGTTAGATATGATTAGCAAGGATTTTTTTGGGAATTTTAGCATCTAGGTTCATTAGAGAGATTGGTCTATAGTTTTCCTTTCCTGTGGCATCTTTGTGTTGCTTTGGTATTAGGGTGATGTTGGCATCATAGAATGAGTTAGGCAATGTTCCTTCCACTTCTGTTTTTTGGAAGAGTTTATGCAGGATTGGTGTTAGTTCTTTCTGGAATGTTTGGTAGGATTCACCCATGAAGCCATCTGGTCCTGGATTCTTCTTAGTTGGGAGGTTTTTGATGACTAATTCTCTCTCTTTTCTTGTGATTGGTCTGTTGAGTTCATTGATTTCTTCTTTCCTCAGTGGAGGCTTGTGTGTTTCTAGGAATTTGCCTGTTTCATCTAATGTATCTATCTTGTTGCCATTCAATTTTTCAAAGTATCCTCTTATGATACTCTTTATTTCTGTGGGTTCACTGGTGATATCCCCTTCCTTATTTCTTATTTCATGTTTTTGTATCTTGTCTTTTTTTCTTTGTTAGTCTAGCTAATGGTTTGTCAATTTTATTGATCTTTTGAAGAACCAGCTCTTGGTTTTATTTTATCTAGTGCTTTCTTATTTTCAATTTTACTTAGCTCTGCTCTAATCTTTGTTATTTCCCACTTTTCTACTTACTTTGGGATTAGTTTGTTGTTTTTTCTAATTCCTCCAGGTGGGCAGTTCGGTCATTGATTTTAGGTCTTTCTTCTTTTTTACTATAAGTATTTATGGCTATAAATTTCCCTCTCAGCACTGCTTTTGCTGTATCCCATAGGTATTGATAAATTTTTTTGTCATTTTCATTCATTTCAAGGTAGTTACTGATTTCTTTTGTGATTTCCTCCTTGACCCACTGATTGTCTAAAAGTGTGTTGTTTAACTTCCATGTCTTTTTGCCTAATCTGCTTCTTTGCATCTTACTGATTGCCAGCTTCATTCCATTGTGGTCTAAGAAATTACTTTGTATCATTTCAGACTTTCTGAATTCATTGAGAGTTGTTCTGTGACCTTGCATGTAGTCTATCCTGATTACATTAGCCATGTTTTCTTTAGATTCATATATGTCATATGTTGTTTTTATTTCTCTTTTTGTCTTTTAATTATTCTTACCAGTAATCTTCTTTCCTATACTCTCCTCCAACCCTGTTTCTTCTATTTTTTTCCTTTCAACCTCCTGAACTCCCTTTAGTATTTATTGAAGGGAAAATTTGTTGTTGACAAACTCTCTTAATTTCTGTTTATCTGTGAATATTTTGAACTTTCCTTTATTTTTGAATGCCAGCTTTGCTGGATAGAGAATTCTTGGCTGGAAGTTTTTTCTTTTAGCACTTTAACTGTGTCATACCACTGCCTTCTTGCCTCCATGGTTTCAGATGAGAAATCAGCATTTAATCTTATTGCGCTTCACTTGTATGTGATGGATCTTTTTTCTCTTGCTGCTTTCAGTATTCTCTTTGTTTTGAGCCTTATACAATTTAACAATTATGTGTGTTGGGGTAGGATTTATACTGTTTGGGGTGCTCTGCACTTCCTTGACTTGGAAGTCCATGTCCCTCAAAAGAGTTGGGAAATTTTCACCCATTATTTCTCGAACACTACTTCTCCCTTTCCCTTCTCTTCTCCCTCTGGAATGCCTATAATGCCTATATTTTTGCATTTCATATTTCATTCAAATCCCTAAGTCCCTGCTGGCTTTTTTCTATCTTTTTATCTATCCGTCCTACTATCTGATTTCAGATGTACTGTCTTCGACATCACTAATTCTTTTCTCTGCCTGTTCAAATCTGCTGTTATCTGTTCCAAGTGTATTTTTTTATTTATTTTATTTTGCCATTCGTCACCATCATATCAGTTATCTTTTTACAATTTCAATATGTTCTCGTCAATGTCTTCTTAATATTCTTTATCTGTTCCTTCACTTCATTAAGTTGATTCATGATGTTTGTTTGGACATCCCTGATTAGTTATTCCACACCCTACATCTCCTCCCGTTTTTTAGTTTGTTCGTTAGACTGGGCCATGTCTTCCTGTTTGTTAGTATGGCTTGTAATTTTTTTTTTTTTTTTTTT
>JAQZBX010084572.1:0-13151 GCA_029593785.1 Cabassous unicinctus | reverse complement strand
TTGTGTCTGCTTGCCTCCCTTTTTTGCATCATCTTGCTGTGGCAGCTCACCTTGCTGCGTGGGCCATCAGTTCACCACCTTGCACGGGCCTACAGCCCACTGCGCCATGCGGGCCAGCTTGCCTTCACCAGAAGGCCCTCCCATATGTTAAATGGGAGCCCAACCACTTGAGCCACATCCATTTCCGAGGACATACTTTTAATGGATGTGCAATGTTCACTCATCAGTGTGGCAAAAACTGACAAGCAGGAAGCTTATGTAGTCAGTGAGAATAACATGTTCATCTCCAAGAGATGTTTCATTTGGAAGACATGTGGTCCCACCATCTAACTGAAATCACTGGTTCCCCTGTTACAGCTTGCTAGGGATTACAGTGGATTTGATTAATTTCAAAGCTTCTTTTATTCTCATAAGAATTTCATGAAGCCTTCTCAACAAGGGTACCCACACTGGAATTTCCAGGAAAAAACAGAGTGTCCTAATGCAATTTTCCCAAATGGAGCAGCATATTGTGTGGATCAGATGCATATGGACTGTTGGTACTTATATTCACTAGATTTCCCACAGAGTCATGTAATCTGTCAGCCAGATTAAATCCTGATGAATGAACTTGGCCAGGCAGTTATGGTATATAGATTACATAAATTTACATTGAAAATATAGGGGAGTCCCATATACCCTACTCCTTCTCCCTCCTACACTTTTCCCCATTAACCACACCTTTGATTCAGGTAGTACTTTTGTTACAATTGATAATAAACATATTGAAACATTGCTACTAACCATGGTCTATAGTTTACATGATGGTTTGCACTTTGCACTGCACAACATGTATAATGGCCTGTATTCATCTTTGCAATGTCATGCAGGACAACTCCAAAGTCCCAAAAATGTCCCATGTTACACCTAGTGTTCCCTCTCCCTCCTCTCAGAACCATGATTCTCCACTCACGTAAAACAGGATTTTCACAGTCCTTCCCCTTCCCTGGAAAACATAAGGCCAAAGAACTCCGTAATGTCATGGGCAGGCTGAGGGCTGAATTCATGGCAGCCAGAGGCAATCTTAATTACTCCTTCAGAGCAAGGCCTGCAGAGGCCAGATGTCAGAACCAAAAGCACAGATTTCTAGTGCACGGTGACTGCCTTGGCTTAGACTCAGAAACCTGGACTACAAGACTGAGGCAGCATCCCAGAAGACACCTGGGCTTTTCAAGTGCTATTGGTAGGTCAGTACCAGATTCAGATATGAGAAGACATGGTCCCAATGGGATTTCAGAGTCTGTAATGGAGGCAGATTTGATCACCAAGCTCTGCATGAGTACAGGTCTCTGCACAGGGAGTCCACAGACACGCCTCTACTCTCGCATGAGCCAAGCCAACGCGCACTTGGACTGGCATGCTCTGAGGCTGGCAGTAGTGTGTCACTAATGGGAAAGTCCACTTATAGTCTCAGCTACAATATGCAGTAGCTGTTGGAAATTATTTCCCGTACTAAATATCATAACCAAATATCGTAACTGTAAGAAGGAGAGGCAAATGTCTCAGTATTCTACAGCTAGGTTTAAATTGCAGGAAAGCCTGACATATCTCATTCTCAGGAAGCTCTACATTTGACTAGAAACAATTTTTTTTAAAGTTTTCAAGTTAATTATTAAATTTTACATAGTTTTATAATTTATATTGCTTAAATTATGATTTGCATGCTATGATGCAAACTTCCATAATATTTTTTTTAGATAAACATTGTAAGGTTACATGCTTAATAAAATAAACTGTAACATTTGCATTGAGGTGCAGAAAGCAGTCATGAAAAGCAAAACTGTCCTTTATTCTGGCTCTTTTCTAAAAAAAAAAGAAAGAAAGAAATCATAGAGTATGTATATATATGTGTGTGTGTTTGTGTAGATAGCTAGCTAGCTAGCTAGATAAATAGATAGATACAGTTAGGATTGGAACCCAATTTAGTTAAACAGAAATGAAAGAAAATATTTTATATGACTGAGTTGAGTTGATCACTAAACTACTATTACTTTTATCTTAAAGACAGAAATGTGTAAACCAAACAACTATGTTAAATTGAGAAAATGAGATGATTAGCTCAATTAGAATCCACTTAATTTCAGGCACCCTTTGGTAAAGCTTTGCACATATTAAACAATGTATACTTATCATTTTGAAAGTGAGAATTTAACCTTAGAGGAATGAGAAGAGTTCCTTGGGCATCTTCTCTTTCATGATTGATGCTGATCAGTCATTTCTCACCATTGGCCTGCATTTCACAGTACCAAAGGGGTTTTCTATACTTAGAAAAGGAGGCTTTGTAGCCTGTTTGCATTACTGCAGACTGGGTGACCTCGGACACTGACAATAGAATTTGCAGGGGTACCAGGTGAGATGCCATCTGTGGGCATTGTAGACTCTGAGATGGTGGGTGCGGATCCCTGCTACAAGGTAGATTTTGGGAGTGATGGTGTGGTGGGGGAATGGCCCCATAGCCATGCAGTTCACAAGCACAGTAGTCTCCCTGGCTGGTCTCCAGGTTGTAGACTGAGGCCACTCCTGCAGTGGTGGCTTGGGGTCATGGCAATGCAAGTCACAGCTCAGTTCTCTGGGGTGCTAGGGAGCTTGGCAGGGGCTTCCTGCTGGAGGAAGAGGGCATTGGGTGTGGGCAGTGGGTGGGGGTCAGTAGTAAATTTTGAAGATGCTATTTTATAGTTTGTAATGAAAGTTTTGTAACAATGCAAGGTGTTAATGGTGGGGTCATGTATAGGAGCAATGTTTGATGGTAGACATGTTTGTTTTGTAACTTCACAACTTTTTCTTTACACTTATCATTTATGTATTTTCATGTATGAATGAGGTCATCCCAGAGGTAACGCTTACGCACACCTCAGTAGGATCTCATAGAACACCAAAGTGGATATCACCCCACACAGAGGGACTCCTGAGGGCTCTGGAGACACCCAGGTCCTATATAAGGGGGGATAGCCCCAGAGATTGATGCCTTATCAGTGGGCTCTACTTTGGAATCTGTGCTCCTGAGAGTGACAGAGTTGGACTCAAATAAGTCCTCTCTGCACATGATCCATCAGTCCCTTCTATTCAAACCTATATGTGAGACTGGAGTTTGTAGGTGTACTTCCAGAGACTGGAGCCTCTGGCCTGCCTATGTGCCAGCCATGCCTGGAATCTCGGTGGAGCTGCAACTCCTACTCTACAGCTCAATGAACTCACCCAAGTCACCTGGTGAGGAGACGACGATGATGGACAACAGCCATCCCAGGGAATCGAGAGAGCCTGCGGCTGAGGGCAGGATGGTCCCATCCACCGTGTCCATGGGATATGGGCCCACTCTCACTTGGAGGTGGAGTGGACATCACCATTCTGGTCCCCTCGGGATTGGGGGAGGAGCTATGGACTAGAGTGGACTGGATGGTATTCTGCTGTGGACATGTTGGGATTCAGGCAATGGAGGAAATTAAAGCAGTGGGGTGGAGCCAGTGGCCACTGGACACTTTCAGGGTGGTGAGGGGAAGGGCAGCTGTGATACAGGGGCTTTTTCAGGACTTGGAGGTTGTCCTGAGTGACGTTGTGGCGATGGATGTGGGACATTTTGCAGCAGCATATACCATGCAGGACTGTGTGGGAGAGAGTGTGGCCTATGATGTGAACCGTGGTCTATGCTTGGTGGCAGGGCCCCAGGATGTGTATGTGCACTGCGGGTGATGTGCCACACTAATGAAAGAGGTTTGTGTGGGATGTTGTGGGAGGTGTGGGAGGTGGAGATCATTGGAATCCCTGTAATTTTTATGTAACATTTGTGTGATCTGAGCATCTTTTAAAATATATATGAAAAAAATAATAATAATAAACTTTATGTAAGCAAATGTACATATATGCATATATATCTATATAACATTTTACAAATAAAAATAAATAAGTAAATAGAAATTAAAATAAATAAATAAATAAAAAGAAGGCAATAAAACATCCATGTAAAATAATCATTATAGAAAAGTTTTTCTTATATTTCCAGAAATGTCCAGAAATATTTTGGTCATAAGTGTTATCTCCTCAAATTTTTATCTGTGAGACAAAAAACAAATGGTGTTTTTCTGTTTTCAAAATAGATAAGCTATTTCTTCATTTTAGAGGTGTAGATTTTCATGAATAATTCAGTCTGATAGATTAAAGAATTAAATTAAAATATATATTAAACAAAACCTCAAGAACATTTCTACATGCTATTAATTAACAATCTGAAAAAGTCAGAAAAATATTCATTTACAATAGCAACTAAAAGAATCAAATATTTGGAATAAACTTAACCAAGAGCATAAAGGATTTGTTTCTGAAAACTATAAAACATTCTTAAAAGAAACCAAGGATGATCGAAATAAATGGAAGGATAGTCCGTGTTCATGGATTGGTAGATTAAATATCCTTAAGATGTCAATTTCACCCAAATTCATCTACAGATGTAACACAATCTCAATTAAAATTCCAAAAGACTTCTTTGTAGAATTGGAAAATCCAATTATCAAATTTATCTGGAAGGAGAAAGGTCCACAAATAAGCAAAAATATCTTAGAAAAGAAGAACGAAATTGGAGGCTTCTCATTCCCAACATTAAAGCATATTATCTGGCTACAGTGGTAAAAACAGCATGATACTGGCATAAAGATAGACTGACCAATGAAATCAAATTGAGAGTTCAGAAATAGACCCTCATAACTATGGTCAAGTGATTTTTGAAACTGCTATCAAACCCACTCAAACTTTTTTTATTTCAATCGATTTTAAGACGGTGGAAAGGTAGCCAACTCAATGGGAAAAAAAAATCGTTGGGAACAACTTATCTGATAAGAGTTTGATTTCCATGATATATAAAAATATCACACAATGACATCACACAATGACAAAATGACAAGCAACTCAATTAAAAAATAGGGAAAATTCTTGAATAGATATTTTTTTGTGAAGTAGAAATACTAATAGCCAATAGACACATGAAAATATGTTAGACATCACTAACTGTTCTGAAATGCAGATCAAAAGTACAATGAGGAGATCCAAGATAAGAGAATAGGGAACTGCAGCCTGCAATCCTCCTCCAGAAACTATAAGAAGGTAGGCAGGTTTACACAGCAGAAAGGAAGCCTTGGGACCACAGAGACAATTGGAAAACTAGAGATGGGGGACCCAGTTGGCTAGGGGAAAGGGAACCTGTAGGAAATAAGGCACACTCAAGTTGGCTCAGAGGGAGAAGGAAGCAACAGAAGTGACCTGGCTGGAAGTCTGGTGCCAAGCTAGATCAAAGAATGAAGAAAGCACCACCCCATCAGGCCACCAGGAGTGCATCCTTGTAACCAGCTGCCTCTTGAGGTGGAGGAGCAGTGAGGCATACAGATGTGGGGGACTGACACCCTGCCAACTCAAGGGAACAGAGGTGTGAGGAAGGGGGACATAGGGCAAGCAGAACTGAAAAATAAATTTAAAAGATGCCACCTGGTGCTGAAGCAATTCCACGGTGAGAGGAAGGGGTAGCTGATATGTTAGACTGTCACAGTCACCCTCCCTGGGAGAGAGAGGAACTCGGTCAGTGAGTGGGTGAGCTGACAAGTGACTAACAGCCCAGGATAAAGGGAAGCTGGGATAATAGGCCTAACCTAACTGGTGGAGTGGGAATAACTCAGTGGTTGAATGGCTGCTCTCCATATACGTTACTTCAATCCCTGGTAACTTCTGCAAAAATGCCTAACCATCTTGAGGGATGGGATGCAAGGAAAGGAACCTTAGGAGCTCCAGGGAGCAGGAGTTGAAGGAAAAGCAACCTCAGGACTGGAAACTTAGACTGAGAATTTCTTTTTGTTTTTGTTATTTTATATTTTATATTTCTTATTCTTTATTCTTTTCTCTATATCCAGGTACCTTTCCTGGGGATTATGGGCTACAAGATGATTGATTGATGAACACTGGCAGCCTGAGATGTTTGTAGTTGCCCTGAGAGGAAAGCCTGTTTTTCTAAAATTTTTCTGTTCTTTCTTTTTTCTCCTTAGTTTTTTTTTTATTTCTTTTCTTTCTTGTTTTTCTTTCTCACATTGCTTTTATTTCATTGTGTGTTCTCTAGTTTAATCTTCATTTTCTTTCCTCTCTTCTCATCCTTCTGGTCTTTTATTATTTTTTCCCTGGATCTTTCTTTTTTATTCCACTTTTCATATTATAACTTTTTACTTTTTATGATTTTTCACTCTCATTACTTATTTTTTCTTCTTGGTTCTTTTATGGCTCCTTTTCCTTCTTTTTTAAAATACATTTTGCCTTCTGCTTTCTTTCCCTTTCTATGCTGTTAATATTTAGTGGGGGAGGGCATGTAAAATTACAATGATATACAATATGTGGAACCAAGTGGCAGAGAAGACCCTTAACAAGAAACAAAATAACATAAAACTCTTCAGTAGAAAGAGAAGCTAACCATCTGAATAAGCCCATCAAGATAAACAAATGTCTAAACACCAGCAAAAAATATCATACTAAGAAACAGGAAGACATGGACAGTCTAATTAACAAAGTAAAAAACAGGAGGAGAAGAAGAAGAATTTGGAGCAACTAATCAAGGATGTTCAAACGAATATAATAAATCAACTTAGTGAAGTGAATAAAGAGTTAAAGGATTTTAAGAAGACAGTGGAACACACAAAAGAAATTGTAAACATACATAAAAAGATAACAGATCTGATGGTGATAAAAGACACAAGCAAGTAATTAAAAATATGCAACGAACGCATAACAGAAGATTTGATCAAGCCTACCTTGAGGCATACTTATCAAATTGTCAAATGCTTAAGACAGAAAAAATACCAAAAGCAGCAAGAACAAAGAGATCCATCAGATATAAGGGAGGCTCGATAAGATTAAGAGCTGATTTCTCATCTGAAACCTTAAAGGCAAGAAAGCAGTGGTATGACATAGCTAAGGTGTTAAATGAAAAAACTACAACTAAGAATTCTGTGTCCAACAAAGTTGACATTCAAACATGAATGAGAGAGAGTTCAAAATGTTCATAAATTATCAAAAATTAAGAGAGTTTGTAAAAAAGAAATCTGACCTTGAAGAAATATTATAAGGAGCATTGAACTTTGAAAGGGAAAAAAACAGTAGAGAGAGGGTTGGAGGAGAGTGTAAAAAGGAAGATTATTAGTAAGAATAATTAGAAGGGAAAAAATAAAAACAAAATATGACATATAAAACCAAAAGAAAAAAAATGCCTAAACTAAGTACTGTCTTGACAGTAATAACACTGAATTTAAATGGATTAAACTCTCCAAATAAAAGACTTAGATTGGCAGAATGAATACGGAATATGTCCCATCTATATGTTTTCTATAAGAATCTGATCTTACTCACAGGGATGGAAAGAATTTGCAAGTGAAATGCTGAAAAATGATTTTACATGCAAATAATTAAACAAAAAGAGGGAAATAGCTATACTAATATCAGACAAAATAGACTTTTAAATGCATAAACATTGTAAGAAAAAAGGAGGACACTATATATTAGTAAAGGGGGTAATGTATCAAGAGGAAAGAAAAACCATAAATATTTAAGCACCAAACCAGAGTGCTCCAAAATATATGAGAAAAACAATGGAAAAAATCAGGGAAAAAAAAAAGATGCTTCTACATTTACAGTGGTGACTTTAATACAACATTATCACCATTAGGCAGAACATCTCAACAGAAGGTTAATGTAGAAATAGAGAGCTTGAACAAGGAAATCCACACAATAATGGAAAGAATATTAAATTCCCATCCTGGGGTGCTCTGCCATTTTCTCTAATGGAACAGCAAGAACTCTTTGAGTACAGAGGCAAAGACTAGTGAAGGATGATGGTCCACTGACAGGCCATTAATATTGATGACTGTACTTATGAACCTTTAATCTTGAAATTGAAACAGCCTAATATTATAGGGTGCCTAAGAGTTACTTCCTGACAACCTCCTTGTTGCTCAAATGTGGCCTCTCTCTAAGTTGAACTCAGCATATAAATCATTACCTTCCTTCCAGCATTGGGGATGACCCTCTCTGGCTGAGGGATTACTACCAAACGCCAACTGGCAATACAACTCAAAAAAGACCTTGACCCAAAGGGGGGAAAGGCTAAAGACAATTGAGTTTATATGGCTAAGAGACTTCAAAGTGAATTGGGAAGTCATTCCAGAGTTTACACTTATGCATGTCTCAGCAGGATCTCATTGACTGCCAAAGTAAATGCTACCTCAAATAGTGGGGTTCATGAAGGCTCTGGAGACATCCAGACACTATAGTAAGTGCAGATACCTCAGGAGTTTGATGCCATGCCAGAGGGTCATATTTTGGAATTTATGCTCCCTCGTGTATCAGAGATAGACTCAGTTGTGGTTTCCCTAAGTTTGGTTCTTCTGACCCTTCTATTTGAACCTATAAATAGTACTATGGTTTAGAGACTAAAATCTTTGAGCTGCTCATGTGCCAGCTGGGCCCTGAGACTCAACAGAGTTGCAACACCTACTCTCCAGTTCATTGGACTCACCCAAGACAACTAACAAGGAGATGATGAAGGACAACTGCCATCCCAAGGAACCGAGAGAGTCTAAAACTGCAAGAAAGAGAGTCCCATCCATTGGCCCTATGGGATCACAACCCCCTCTCAATTAGAGTTGGAGTGGACATTACCCTCCCAGAATCCTCAGGATTGGGGAATGAAAGGAGACTTACTGCTATTCTACCCTAGACTTATTGTGATTCTAACAATGGAACAAATTATATCATTGATGTGGAGGCAGTGACCACTGGAGGTTAGGAGGGCAGGGAGAGGAAAAAACAGGTGTAATATGGGGGCAGTTTTGTGATTTGTGATTTGTCCTGAACGTCATTACAATGACAAATACAAGACATTATATATCTTGCCATAACCTACAAAATTGTGTGGGAAAGAGTGTAAACTACAATGTAAACTATAAACATGCTTAGTGGCAATGCTCCAAAATGTTTTCATCAATTGTAATGAATGTACGACACTAATGAAGGATGTTATTAATGTTGGAAAATGTGGGAGGTGTAGGGAGTTGGGCATATAGGAATCTTCTAAATTTTTATGTAACTTTTATGTAATCTAAGTATCTTTTAAAAAATATAAAATATATATTTTTAAAAAGAAGATCTAGACCTAATAGATATATACAGAACATTACACCCAAATCCAGTAGGATACACATTCTTCTCAAGCACATATGAATCATTCAACAGGATAGATCATATGCTAGGTCACAGAAAAAGTCTCAATTAGTTTAAAATCATTTAAATTTTACAAAGTAATTTTTTCTGATTGCAATGGAATGAAGTTGGAAATTAAGCAGGAGCACTAAACCAGAAAAGACACAGAGATGTGGAATTAAACAGCACATTCAAACCATCAGTGGGTCAAGGAAGGAATTCCAAAAATGTCAGTAACTACATTGAAAAGAATGAAAATGAGAACACAATACATCAAAACTTAAGGGGTGAAGCAAAAACAGTGCTAAAACAAATATCTATATCCATAAATGTTTATATTAAAAATGAAGAAAGTGCTAAAATCAAAGATATACTTGCATACATGGAGGAACTGGAAAAAGAACAAACTAATCCCAATGCAAGCAGAAAGAAGGAAATAATATAGATGAGAGCAGAACTAAATGAAATAGAGATTAAATAAAACACTAGAAAAATTAACAAATCCAAAAGCTGGTTTGTTGAGAAGAGTAATAAAATTGACAAAACCTTTGAAAGACTAACAAATGAAAAATAGAGAAGTTACAAATAAATAAAAAACTGAGAAAGGGGCTATCACCACTGATACCACATACATATAGTATAAAAGGATAAAAGGATACTTTGAAAAATTGTTTGCCAACAAGAAGGATAACATATTTTAAATGGTCAAATTTCTAGAAATGCACAAACAACCTACATTTACAAAAGAAAAAAATTCTTGAGTTCAACAAACCAACTACTAGTAATGAGAATGAATTTGTCATTTAAACTTCCCAACAAATGAATAGAAATGGTTAAACCATAGCATGGTATTTGTAACTAGCTGTGCTCCTGTATGGTTTTGACAGTGGTTGAAAAGGAAAATCAAAGGTCATGTATATTACTAGAAGGAAAGCTAAAAATGGTAACATGGGACTGTATAAGATAGTGAAACTTCATATAAAACATGAATATGGTTGATATCGCATATATGACTGTTTTTAACAATATATAATTACAAATATACTAAAGAGAAGGAAAAAGAATAGCAGCTTTGTATGGAGGTGAGGCCTAGATAGATTGAGATGTGATGAGTTTGTTTGTTTGTTGTTTATTATTATTATTATTATTATTAATGGAATAATGAAAGTGTGCTGGAAGTGATTGGGGTACAAAATGGACAAACGTGATTATGCTGAATCACTTCGAAAAATAAATAACAAATAAATTAATAATTAATTACTTAAAAAACCTTTTAAACAATAAGGAAAAAAACCTTCCAACCAAAGAAAGCCCAGGACCAGATGATTTCACAGTTGAATTCTATCAATCATTCCTAAAAGAACTAACACTAATCTGGCTTAAGTTTTCCAAAATATAGAAGTGGAAGAATGTTATCTAACTCATTCTATGATGCCAACATCACCCTAATACCAAAGCCACAAAAAGATGCCACAAGAAAAAAAAATCTAATTCCAATCTGTCAAATGCTTAGATGCTAAAATCAACAAAATACTTGGCAATCATATTCAACAACACATGAAATGAATTATACACCATGATCATGTGAGTTTTATCCCTGGTATGCAAGGATGGTTCAACATGAGAAAATCAATGTAATATACTGCATTATCAGATTTTAAAATATTACATAATCATCCCTATCGATGCAGAAAAAGCATTTGACAAAATACAGCATCCTTTCATGACAAAAACACTTCAAAAGATAGGAATAAAAGGAAACTTACTCAACATAATGAAGTGTGTATATAAAATACCACAGCTAATATCATACTCAATAGTGAAATGTTAAAGGTTTTCCCTCTAAGATCTGAATCAAGAAAAGGATACCACTGTCACTGCTCTTATTTACCATTCTTTTAGAAGTTCTTGCCCAAGCACTTAGGCAAGGAAAAAAAAAATAAAAGGCTTCTAAATTGGGAAGAAAGAACTAAAAAATTTCACCTTTTGCAGATGACATGATCTTATATGTAGAAAGCCCTGAAAAATCTACAAAAGAGCTTCTAGAGCTGATAAATAAGTTCAGTAATAAGTGGCAGGATATAAATCAACATGCAAAAATCAGTAGCATTTCTGTACACTAATAAGCAATATGAGGAAATCAAGAAAAACATTCCATTTACTATAGCAAATAAAAGAATCTCATATCTAGGAATAAACTTAAGTAAAGATGTAAAGGAATTGTACATAGAAAATTACACTTTACTTAAGGAAATCAAGATCTCAATAAATGAAAGAATAATACATGTTCATGGATTGGAAGACTAATTATCAATAATTGTCTGTCCTACACAAGTTGATATACAAATTTAATGAAATCCCAATAAAAATTATAACAGCCTTTTTTACTGAGTTGGAAAAGCCAATTAGGAAATTTATTTGGGAGGTTAAGGGGTACTGGAGAGCTAAAAACTTATAGAAAAAGAAAAATGTAATTGGAGGAATCAGTTTAAAGCATACTGCAAAGCTACAATGGTAACAGCAACATAGTATTGGTACAAAGACAGACAAATGGACCAATGGAACGAAACTGAGATTTCTGATATAGATCCTCATATATATGGTCAACTGTCATTTCACAAGTCAACCAAGCCTGCTCAACTGGGACAGAATGGCCTCTACAAAAAATGGTGTTGGGAGAACTGGATGTCTATATTCAAAAGAATGAGAGATGATTAAGATCTCATTCCCTATACAAAAATTAATTCAAGATGGATCAAAGACTTAAAAAAGAGCCAAGAACATAACACTCCTAGAAGATAATGTAAAGAAGCATCTATGAGATTTTGTAGTAGGAAATGGTCACATAAACGTTACATGCAAAGTGCAAGCAACAAAAGAAAAGAACAGATAAATGGGAACTCCTCAAAATTAAAAACTGTTGCACTTTAAAGGAGTTTATCAAGAAAATGAAAAAGCAGCCTTTTAATGGGAGAAAATATTTGGAAACAACTTATCTGATAACTGTCTAACATCCAACATATACAAAAAAATCTTAAATTTCAAAAATAAAAATACAAACACCCCACATAAACCTTGGGCAAAATAGCTGAATAGACACTTTTAAAAAGAGGAAATTCAAATGGCTGAAAAGCACATGAGAGGATGCTCAACATCACTATTAAGGAAATGCAAATTAAAACTTCAATGAGATATAAATTTACAACTAATAGACTGACCCCTATAAAAAAAACAACAAAGAACTAAGTCTTGGAGAGTAGGTAGAGAAAAGGGAACCCTCATCCACTGGTAGAAATAATGTAGAATGGTGCAACCATTGATTAGGACAGTTTGATGGTTCCTCAGGAATCTAACCATAGAGTTGCCATATAATCCAGCAATTCTACTACTGGGTATATGCCCAGAAGAATTGAAATAAGTATTATGATCAGATATGTGCACACAAATGTCACTTTTGCCAAAAGTTGGAAGCAACACAATTGTGCATCAACAGATGAATGGATAAGCAAATTGTGGTATATACATATAGTGGAGTACTACTCAACTCCTAGAAGGAACAATGCATTGACACATACAACAACATGGATGAATCTTGAAGATCCTGTATTGAGTGAAGTAAGCCATTCACTAAAGGACAATATTGCATGACCTCACTCTTATTACCTAAGCATATTGGCAGACTCACAGAGATTGTGTCTGCAAGTTTCATGAAACAGAAAGGGAATTGAGTGTGGTGACTTGATGCTCAATAGGGCTAGAACCTATGATAAAGTGTAAGGGAGCAGTTTGACAGTGGATAGGGGTTGAAGGTGGTGCAGGGATGTGAGTGGGTTTAATGGTGATGAATATAAGGGCGAGCAGGGAGGTTGGGGTTTGGACTATCCATGGAACTATGG
>JAQZBX010084571.1:0-13242 GCA_029593785.1 Cabassous unicinctus | reverse complement strand
ATGAGCTATGATTACATTATTGGTTCTGCTTGATTTCTCCACAGTCCTTTAAATTGAACCCATGTCTGTGATGGAATACCATTGTTGAGGTTCTTTTTTCCTTGAGGACTGCTCATCTATTCTGACAAAGCACAAATGAGGAAGATTGTCAAAAATTGACTTCTTTCAGTAGCATAATGCAATTGAGATTAACCATTATTAAAATGCCATATTTGTTTTATAGCCGTAATGCTGCCCCTTCAACAAAGTTTCTTTCCAAACACAGCCTAATAGTGATGATTACTTCCCAGAAATAATATTTTTCTTTTTTAAAAGAGGGGCACATAAAGCTAATGAAAATGCACCTTGACAATTACTATGCAAATTCTATGCATCAAGATTCATGGAGGAACAATGAGAGGAAGATAGAGAGCAATGACAGTGAGATAACATAGGTATAGAATATATAACACCTTCACATGAATAATGAAGATGATCTTGCCAGCCAGAAATGGGTGAGGAGGACAGCTCAGGCAGCAGGAACAGCTTGGAAAAGGGAATGGTAGTTTAAGGACATGCAGTGCATTGGAAAATCTTGCAGCAATACAGTGTAATTACACAAAAAGTTGTGCATGAGCTTCAGTTTCCTAATCTCTCAACTGGAAGATTGGGCCAATGCTTCCAAGGCCCTTCTTTGCTCTGATATATGTAGCCTAGGTCAAAAGAAGGCTGCTGGACCTGTTGTCCTGGCTTTTATTCCTGACTCCCTCATGAACCTGCTGAAAAACTTTCTCCACTCAGGCCTTTTACCTATCATTGCGCATCAGTAAAATTCTTAATTTTGCTATATTCAATTTAAGCAGGCATACTGTGTACCAATGAAGTCTCTGGAACCGAGCCTTCTGTGGTGGTTACATGTTGACTCAGACACAGCCTCACCTCAGAGTTTGGTAAGTTAGGCAGCAGGAAAATGGGAATTTTTAATACATGGAGAAAAGAATCTATGTATAATTTAATCTTCTTCAGGCTGTAGCAAATTTATATGTTGAGTTAATGAGATTGCATTGTTAGGCTATCTTGGAAATAATATTAACACTAGTAAATGCCTCAGTCATTTATGGCTTTCTACTTGCCATGCATCCTCAAGCTTCACATGCACTATTTTGTTTTATCCACATAGGAACTTTATTAGGCAAATACTGTTACTAAAATTATTTTACAAATGGAATAAAATGAAGACACGGAGAGCTCAAGTATCATGTCCAGAGTTAACTAGACGGGAAGTTGCAAAGCCAGTTTTCAAAACAAGGAGTTCTGATTCCACAAATCATGGCCTTAACTGCTGCACTGATCCCCTCACATTGCTCACCTTCCTGAAGTACAATGTGGTAGCTCTCAGAGCAAAGGAGTCCTGGCAGCTGAAGAAGTCACATTCTTCACATGCAAGGACAGGATAGTTCCAGTGAATTAGCATCTGTCATGAAGATTTCTGTGGGCAGAATTGCTGTTCTGGGACTGCTCCTGAGGATCAGACAGGGACTCCTGCTACAACCAGAATATTGAGGTTCAATATAACAAGGAAATCACAAGGGTGAATACACCCATCAATTAGAAATCTTGGATGTCTCTCTAGTCATCACTGGATTATGAGGTTCACTTAATATATCAAGAAATACTGCCAAAGTCATTCTGGTTTCACTGTATTAGGTCCCAAACCTGAAACAAAGTCAGTGCAATCCCCAACTGTAAAATATGGGCTATAGTTATTAGTCATATTTTGATGATACTATTTCATAGTTTGTAAAAAACTATGTTAGGTGAAATGAAAAGTCCTGACCATATTTTAAACCCAAAACTGTGAACAAGGAGTTCCAGCTGCTTATCAGGGTGGGAGTCTCAGTCACAGGGCCCCCTCCCCCTAGGTCATAGAAATGCCCTGCCCTCAGGTGACACAAACTCACCTTTCCTTTCCTACACAAAGTGGGGCCCAAGGAGCTGCCATCTACTAACCTTGACCCGAGCAGTTGGAATCCCAGGATTCCAGCCATTATGGGATCTCTTCTCCTGCTGTTTTTGATCATTTTTGCTTTTAAAGTAATAAATCGGTCATTTGCTGAAAGTTTCTGTTGTGCCTGAGCCTGTGTTCCCATGGCCCACCATAGAGTAACTTACTCCACATTTTTCTGATAAATACAGTTTATGGGCTAACTGTAAACTGCTACATAAAAGTGTCTGCGGTAGACAGAATAATGGTCCCCAAAATATGTCAATATCATACTCACTAGAACCTGTAAATATGTTACCTTACAGGGTAAAAGGAGCTTGCAGACATGACGGAGTGAAGCTTCATGAGATTGGAGATTATCCTGGACTATCCAAGTAGTTCCAATATAATCACAAGGATACCTGTAAGAGAGGACAGGAGAACAGGTTCAAAGATAAAATCTATAAGGATCAAAATAGAGGTCAGAGAGGAAAGAAGTGGCTATGCTGCTGACTTTGAAATAAAGGAAGGGCCAACAAACCAAGAATGCTAAGGCTACAAGTCAAGGCCTCCAAAAGCTGGAAAATGCACGGAAATAAGTTCTTACTCTAGAGCATCCAGAAGCAAGAGAATTCTGCTAACCCCTTGATTTTAACGCAATGAAACTGATCTTGGATTTCTGCACTCCAGAATAGTAAGATAATAAATTTATGCTGTTTCAAGCCATTAAATCTGTAGTCATTTGTTATAACTGCAGTAGGAATCTAATAGAGTATTTGAAGAGACAACTGTCTAGCAGAGTAAATGTACTTTTTTTTTTTTTAACCCAAATCAATTGAGGTGTTTCTGGTGAATTGATATTTTGGCTTCAAGTATTTGGAAATTGATTTCATATCTCCACTTCTATTTCTAATGTTATTTTGTCCTAGTGCTGTTCTTAAAAATCCTAATTAAACTTAGATTTATTATTGCCAGAGATACATAAATGAACAAAAGGGTCTTGACCCCTTCTCCATAGAGCTTGCATTCTAGTTGAAAAACAGAGATAATAAACAAGGTTACAGACAAATATTTAGTGTATTTCTTGTTCTAAAAAAGAAATGAAAGGTGCAATGCTAGAAAATGACATGGGGAAAGGGCCATTTTAAACTAGGTGTTCCAAATTTGCCTCCCAGGAAGTGAAATTCAGGTGAGGCATAGGATAATCAACCAATCAGGCCAATGGCAATGCTTGCCTTCTTTTGGGAGCTGCCAGAAGGTCGATGGATTGAAGTAAAGCACATGTAGAGGTCTGAGGAGGGAGAGTGGGATGGGGAAGAAAAAATGCATTCAAATTTGAAGAGCTAGGCAGGGACAAGGTGCTGTAGATAATTGTACTCTTTGAATTCTTACCTATTATCAACGTTAGATTGATGAATGACTTGGGAGCAGAGACATGCTCTGTTTGCATTTGCAAAGCTCATCCTGACTGTTGTATGGCAGGGTAACAGACTGGATGTGGGTATGGAAGAAAAGGGCTCCAGTGTGGTGTTTGTTGCAGTAATCTAAGTGAACAATTGTGGTGGCTGAGACCAGAGGAGGGGCAGAGGTGACAAAGAGGAGAGAGAGTTTTGAGGTCTACTGGGACATCTTCTTTATGAACTGATAGCAGGAAATGGAGCTGTGAATGTCAGAAAGGGAGGAAGCCTCAAATTTGCTTCCTAATTTGTGACCTGAGATGGTGAAGAGACCCACCCTTTTTTAGAATGGGGAAGAAAGGTGAAGGATCCACATTTTAAGGGGCTTTCTAGGAACAACAAAGTATATGATTTGTTTCAGTTGTTATCTTTTAAAAATTAGGCGGGTGTTCTAATCTACATGAGGTAAGTATATCATGGGTAAAACATTTTTATAAAGCTAACTTCAAAGCATCTGTTTCCAGCTATCGACTGATTTTCTTCATGAATACATTTTAATGAAAAAGACTTGTTCATTCTTCCTTCTCATCTGGCTTGTTCTCAGCCATAGATCGTGATGTTTAAACAATTTTTAAAAATAGCATTTTTTTAAATAAAAGGAGATAGATAAGAAGGATTGAGTGAAATTCTGCTTATGAATGAGAATTAAAGATAAGGTTTACTTGGCAAATTTTATTTGTTGGGATTTGATACCAGTGACCCTTAGTTTTGTCTTTCCTATAGCTGTTTTCAGGTAAAATCTCCATAAGTGACTGCAATGGAATTATCGATCAATCATTTAATGGTGGTTATCAGACTAATTGGAAAGAAAGCAGCCACAGTTTATTGGTCTTTTCAGAAAAAAATTATTACCTTGGAAAAGATGTGAGGCTTATCTACTGATTTTTTTACTTTAAAACTCAGCACATCATATATTTCCCTGAATTTTTTAAAAAATAGATTCTGCTTGACCAAAGAACAGTCTATTTCCTCCTAAGCAAACAAAGGCCATATTTAGATATAAATTGTGATTGTATTTTTCTATTGTTTTCTCAAGCAAAATGTATAAGCACAACTAATTACTTAATATTTATGGCTTGTATTTTCAAATTGTCTTAGACAATATTCTTTTAGTTGTAAACAATGAAAAACAAATTCAAATTTGCTTAAACATAAGGGAATTTATAGGGACTGCAATTGGTTTTTCATGGAACTCCAGGGCAGAAAGTAGAAGCCATCCTCACAAACTGCTGGAGACCAAAATTGAAAAACTCAGGAATGTGATCTCTCTGTCTTTCTTTGCCTTTGTCTGTCTCTGTTTCTAGCACTCTATGTGTGAGTGATTTTTCATTTTGTCTCTGTCTCTCTCACACTTTGTTCTCATTTCACATTCTTTGTGCATCTACGTTGATCTTTTCTTTCTCTCACTGAACATCTTTCACTGTTTATCCACACACATAGCCCAACATAGCCTGTCTACTGCTCCTGAGTAGATTTGTGATCGGTTCAAGTACACCACACAATTAATCATAGGAATCCTGCATTCCTGAGGAAGGGAATATATTGCCCCATTTTGGGTCAGCATTGTGTAAAGATGGCTCAGGGAGGGAATATAGGTGCTTTCATTTAGTAGAACATACATGTGTTCTATAAATATGTGTTTTTCAGTCAGGTTTTTCCTAATTATGCTACACAATATAACAGTGTAATGTTGAGAAATGATGTCTTTTTATATAAGAAGATATGAAAAGAATATAATTGTGTGGAATTGCACCACTGTTTCATTAACAGTAATTTGTTCTATGCATTCACCACAGCTACTCTGCTTGCTTTGAGATAGGTTTGCTGTTCTTTTTCTAGTTTCTTTAGTTGTGCAGCTAAATCTTTGATTTTAGCTCTTTCTTCTTTTTTAATATTCACATTTATGGCTATAAATTTCCCTCCCAAGACTGCCTTCACTGTATCCCTTAAGTTTTGATTAATTGTGTTCTCATTTTCATTCATCTCAATATATTTACTGATTTCACTTACAATGTCTACTTTGACCAACTGATTATTTAGGAGTGTTTTATTTAGCCTCCACACATTTGCGAATTTACCCCTTTATTGTCTATTATTGATTTCTAGTTTCATTCCATTATGATCTGAGAAGGTGCTTTGTATAATTTCAATCTTTTTATATTTATTGAAAGCTGCATTATACCCTAAAATGTGGTCTATCCTGGAGAAAGATCCATGGGCACTTGAGAAGAATGTATAACCCTCTGAGTTTGGATGCAGCATTCTGTATATATCTGATCAGTCTAGCTTCTTTATCATATTGTTCAAGTTCTCTGTTTCCTTGTTGATCTCCTGTCTAGTTATTCTATCTAATGATGTGAGTGGTGTGTTGAAGTCTCCAGCAATTATTGTAAAGATGTCCATTTCTCCTTTCAGTTTTGCCAGAGTTTGTCTCATGTATTTTGGGGCACCCTGGTTAGGGGCATAGATATTTATGACTGTTATATCTATCTAGTGGATAGTCCCTTCTATTAATATATAATGGTTTCTGTATCTCATAACTTTTTTGCATTTAAAGTCTGCTTCGTCTGATATTAGAATAGCTACCCCTGCTCTTTTTTGGTTACTGTTTGTGTGGAGTATCTTTTTCCAACCTTTCACTTTCAGCTGGTTTGTATCCCTGGGTCTAAGGTGAGTAAGCAGCATATGGATGGCTCATGTTTTTTTAATCCATTCTGTCAGCCTGTATCTTTTGATTGGCAAGTTTAATCCTTTCATGTTCAATGATATCACTGTAAATGCATTATTTACTTCATCATTTTATTCTTTGGTTTTCTCATGTCATCCTATATTTTTGTCTGTCTTTTTACTCTTTTGGTTATCCTTTCTGCCATTCTTTCTTCTATACTCTCCTCCAGGCCTGTCTCTCCTATCTTTTTATTTCAGGGTCTAAGGCTTCCTTAAATGTTTCCTGCAAAGGTGGATTCTTCTTTGTGAACTCTCTTCGTTTCTTTTTGTTTGTGAATATTTTAAACTCACTGTAGCCGTTGGGCAGTTTGATGTAATTATGAATTCCAAAACCAGATATTGGATCATGCTTGTAAACTGGTCTGCTAATCTGGGCATGATTAAGTTATGATTAGGGCATTAACTGGGCCACTCAGTAGGGCATTGAGCCCCACCCCTTGGTGGGTGGGGAAATTGAAGATAAAAGGCATGGCAAAGGATAGTATTGAAGCAGTTTTGATGTTGGAGGCTTCTCCTGGAGCCCTGGGAAGTAAGAGAGCTTAGTTTTGAGGAAGGAGAAAAGGCCCCGGGATAGAGATAAGACATTTGTCTGAAAGTTCACAGCTGGCTTTGTGGAGAGAAGCAAAACCTAGAGAGCCTCATAGTCTACAGCCGACCATGTGGAGGAAACAGAGTTGCTAAGCCTGGAGAGAATCACAGCCCCAGGAAGAGAGGAACCCAAGAAGACTGAACCCTGTCAAACGTCAGCAGCTGCCTTGTTCCAAAATGTGGCAATGGACCTTGGTGAGGGAAGTAACTTATGCTTTATCACCTGGTAACTGTGGACTTCTATCCCAAATAAATACCCTTTATAAAAACCAACCAATATCTGGTATATTGCATCAGCACCCCTTTGGCTGACTAATACACTCACCTTCATATTTAAGGACAATTTTTCTGGATAAAGAATTCTCAGCTGGCAGTTTTTCTCTTTCAGTATCCTAATTATTTCATACCACTGTCTTCTCACCTCCATGGTTTCTAAAGAGAAATCTGTGCTAAGTCTTACTAGGCATCCTTTGTATGTGATGGCTTGCTCCTCCCTTGCTGCTCTCAGAATTTTCTATTTATCTTTGACATTGTACATTCTGAGCAGTATGTATCTTGGAGTAGGTATATTTGGATTTATTCTTATTGGGGTAAGCAGACATGTAAATTGGACATGTAAATTCATTTCTTTTGTGTGAGTTGGGAAATTTTCAGCCATTAATTCCTGAAATACTCTTTTTGCTCCCTTTCCCTTTTCTTCTTCTTCTGGAACTCCCATGACAGGTATGTTGTTGTGTTTTGTGTTATCATTCAACTCCCTGAGCCCCTGCCAGTTTTTTCCATTCTTTTCTTTTTCTGTTCTTTTCTCTGCTCAATTTCAGATGTTCTGTCTTTGGTATCACTTATTCTTTCTTCTATCATTTCAAGTCTACTGTTTTATGCCTCTAATGTGTTTTTTATCTCACCCATTGTGTCTTTCATCCCCATGAACTCCATTACTTTTCTATTCAGGATTTCAAAATCTTCTTTGTGCTGGCTCAATGTCTTCTTGATGTCAATTATATTTTTAGCCATATTGTCTTTCAACTCTTTAATTTGATTTTGGAAATTTGTGTGGATCTTGTTCATTAGTTGTCTCAAATCCTGCCTTTCTTCTGGGGCTTTGATATATTCCTTTCTTGGGCCATATCTTCCATTTTCTTAGTATGGCTCATAATTTTTTTGCTGATGTCTAGGCATCTGATCATGATGGTAGTTTACTCAGATGCTCAATTTCTCTCTCTTTCATAGGGAGTTAGTGACAGGAGTCTGTGTGTTACTGTTGCTCTTTGATTCTTGGTTCAACAGTTTTGTCATCACAATTCTTTTCCTTTGTCTGTCTTTCTTCTGGGCAGTGTCCAGGTTTTGCCTGATGTCCTAAACCCTAGATATTTTCCCAGGCTCTTTTACCTTGCCTCTAGCTATTTTTCTGGGAAAGAAAAGAGTCCCATGTCTTTCTAGTCCACCATCTTCTTGGAAGCCCACGATGTTTCTTTAATAGTGGATAGATGGATGGATGCATTTGGCACTCTGCTTCCAGGCAACTATATATTTGTAAGTGTGATATCTTCCTGATTGATTGACATTATAAAATATCCTTCTTTACTTCTAGTAACATTTTTGCTTTAAAGTCTACTTTGTCTATATTAATAGACAACTTTCTTATGATTGCTGTTTGCATTATATATCTTTTTATATCCTTTTCCTTTCAATCTAATTATATATTTGAATCTAAAGTGTGTTTTCTACATACACCATATAGTTGGATCTTGGTGTTTTTTAAACATCTAATCTGACTATCTCAGCCTTTTGAGTTGATTATTAATCCATTCACATTTAATGTTATTATTGATACAGTTGGATCTTTGTCTGCATTTCATATTTTGTTTTCTATGTCCCAGGCCTTTTTATTATTGTTTTTGCTTACTCTATTCCTTCTTTACTGCTTTCCTGTGCATTAAATGAATACTTTCTAGTGTGATATTTTCATTCCTTTGGTGATATATATATATAAACACACATATATTTAGTTATTTTCTTAGTAGTTGTTCTAGGTCTTACCATGCACATCTTCATTTATCAGAATCTACTTCAAATTTTTACTAACTTAAATCAATGAGATGTCCAAGTGTCATTCCTATATATATCTATTCTTCCTTTGTGCACTATTATTGTTACACCTATTACATCTATATATTTTATACCATAACAATATATTATTATAATTATTACTTTATATATATTTATGCCTTTTAAACTGGCTGAGAAGAAAGGAGAGCAAGTATGTATTTATAGAGTTATTAACCTTCTTATTTGCTATTTCTGGTTCTTTGAATTTGTTCCTGTAGATTCCAATTATCATCTGGTGTTATTTACAGCTTTGCTCCCACCCTCCTCCTTTGTATTGTTATTGGAAAATATATTACATTTTTTATATGTTATAGGCCCAACAGTACAATTATATACTTAATTGTATATAATTGAGTATATACAATTATATACTCAATATATATATTGAGTATATAATTCCTTCTTAAATCAGTTAGGAGGAGAAATATGTGCCTTTTATACTTATATAATTACCTTTACTGGTGTTCTTTGTTTTTTCATATGGATTTGAATTACTGTCTGGCATCACTTGCTTTAAGCTTAAAGAATTTCTTTTAGAATTTCTTGTATGGTGGATCTGATAGCTAACGATAGATTATCTTGTTTTGTTTTTGCTTTGTCTTAGAATATCTTTATTTCACCCTCATTTTTGAAAGATAATGTTGCTGGATATAAGATTTTTTTTTTAATTGTGGGTAAAAATCAAAATTTTCACAATACATACCAATATTTGTAAAATGAGCAGCAAGAGAAAAATAGATAAATGGGATCTCATCAAAATTAAAACTTCTGCAATTCAAAGGATGTTATTAAGAAAATAAAAAGGCAGCCTACCCAATGGGAGAAAATATTTGGCTACCATATGTCTGACAGGAGCCTAATATCCTGCATATATAAAGAAATCCTACACCTTGAAAATAAAAAGACAAACAATCAATTTAAAAAATGGGCAAGTGACCTGAAAAGACACTTCTCCATGGAAGAAATACAAATGGCTAAAAAGCACATGAAAAAATGCTCATCATCACTAGCTATTAGGGAAATACAAATCAAAACCACAATGAGATACCATCTTACACCCATCAGAATGGCAGGTATTAAAAAAAAAGCAGACTATAAGTGTTGGAGAGGATGTGGAGGAATAGGAATCCTCATCCACTGCTGGTGGGATTGTGGAATGGTCCAGCCACTGTGGAGGACAGTTTGGCAATGAAAACTAACAATAAATCTTCCATATGATCCAACAATTCCACTACTGGGTATATACCCAGAAGAATTGAAAGCAAACATGTGAACAGATATATGCACACCAATGTTCATAGCGGCTTTGTTCACAATTGCCAAAAGTTGGAATCAGCCCCGGTGCCCATCAACAGATGAATGAATAAGCAAAATATGGTACATACATACAATGGAATATTACTCAGCTGTTAGAAGGAATAAAGTGCTAACACATGGAATAACATGGATGAATCTTGAAGACCTTATGTTGAGTGAAGCAAGCCAGGCATTGAAGGATGAACAGTTTATGACCTCATTGATTTGAATTGAGGAAAGTTAACAGTCTCTGAGAACCACTGTCTGAAATGTTAACAAGGGAGAGAGAGAGAACGGTAGGTTGCGAGCCATCACCCATATGGACATAATGTATGGTAAAATGACAGCGTATAGTTACATATTGAAGGATAGGACAGGTGGGTAGAGATATCTTTTCTTTTCTTTTCTTTTTTTTTGCAGAAAGTGTAGCACCTTTTTATTTTCTATAAATGAATTTGGTTTTTATTTTGAGTTCTCATCCTACAAAGCTGGCACGAAACTTTACCTCAGTCATTTTTTGAGCTTTAGCCAATGCAAGAGGCTGTGCACAATGCCAGATTTCTAGGAACCTTAGTCTAGATTATCTGTCCATACAGTCCCCTTGGAAGCATCCACCATCCCAGCATGCATGTCTCTTTAAGTCCAGTAGCTCAATGCTGTTTTGGTGGCACATTTATTGGGCCCATTTGCTGAAGCATGAAGCCCTATCTAGAATCTCCTTTTAGACTGAAGAAAGCAATGCCTCCTCTCTTGCTTCCCCTTGATTTTTCTAGCCTCTCTGATCCTTCCACAATGTCTCTTTTCCTTTTTAAATTTTACCTCAACTGGAAAATCTCTGTATTCTCTGATAAGCTTGGGCTTTTGAAAACAAAAGCTGAAACCATAGGATTGTACAACACAAAATGAACCTTAGTGTAAACCATGGACTATAGTTAAGAGTAAAATCATAATAATCTTCTTTCATCAATTGCAACAAAGGCTCCACACCAATGCAGAGTCAATAGTAGAGAAAACTGTCATGGTGGGATATATGGAAATGCTGCATTTTTGGCATGATTTTCCTGCAAATCTATACCTTCTCTAATAAAAAAAAGCTGAAGAGTCTCTGCAGGCTCTCTCTGCATACCTTCCCACCACATAGCTCCTCTGGGAGGTGGGAGGTGGGAAGTTAGAAGAAATCTACATAGGAAAGGACATAAATTAAAAGCTCAAAATAAGATCCAGCTGAACATACATTTCTTTAAACATTAAAACAACATGTGAGGTATGTTAGATCCATTTTACCAAAGAAGCTTTGAGAGGTTCAATTATTTGCCCAGAACTACACAATTAAGAAGTAAGCAAGCAGGATGTGAGTCCTCATCCATCTGCCTCCAAAGCCTACCAAACTAATTAGACCAGAGATAACAAACAGATTTTACCTTGTGGGGAGCCTGTTGGGATGGTATCCTACCCAAATGTTGTTTTGAGAAGGATTCTGTGGCTATAAGATTCCTGGTTGTCAGTTTATGTTTTCTTTTAGTATTTTAAATATGTCATCCCATAGCATTTTGGCCCCCATTATTTCTGATGTGAAGTAAGTTATCAATCTTATTAGAATTCCTTTGTACATAAGGAGTCATTTTTCTCTGCTTTCAAGATTTTGTCATTTAGCATGTGTCTGTGTGTGCATCTCTTTGTGTTTATTCCCATTCGGAATCTGTTGATGGATAGCTTAGTATTTTTCTAAAAATGAAATTTGAGCCATTATTTCGTTGAATATTTTTTTCTGTTGTTTCTCTGACTTCTTTCTTCTGGCACTTCCATTATATGTAGTTTGGTATGCTTAATGTCTCACATTTTTTCTCATTGATTTTTCTCTCTGTTCTTTGGAGAGCATAATCTCTATCAATCTATCTTAAAGTTTGCTGGTTCTTTCTTCTACCAGCTCAAATCTATTGTTGAGCCACTCTCGTGTTGAGCCAACTACAGAATTTCCATTAGGTTCTTTTATAATTTCTATCTCATACTGATATTTTCTATTTGGTGATACATTGCCATCTTACCTTTTTTTATTTCTATAAGCATGGTGTACTTTAGCTCTTTGAACATTTTTGTAATGGCTACTTTGAGGTCTTTATTAAGTTCAACATCTGGGCCCTCTCAAAGCTTTTGTTGCCTTCTTTTTTTGTTCATATATGAGTTACATTTTCCTGTTTCTTTGCACCCTCTCACCACCCGCTAGCTCCAGCACTTCTTGTGGTTTGCTTGTTTATATGTTTATTTTAGTGAAGTCAATTTCCCCCACAGTATGAAGCCTTTGATGTTGCTCCTCAGAGAGTAGAGTCTTGGACATGTACATGCTCACTCTGGAATTTCAATGGTTTTAGCAGGGTTCTCTTTGTCTCTTTCTGTAAACTCTTCTTTAAATTGCCTGCCTTGGTTGCTATTACACAGAGCTGTTAAGCACCACTAATTGACAGCTGCTTGCTTTACTGTTTTTGGTGATGCCCCAGAGCATAAATTGCTCCATGATCTGATCCAATTAAATCCAGGCCCCTTTGCAAGGGTCATTTTTTTAAATTAATATATATATTTTTTATTTTTTGAAAGATACTTAGATTACATAAATGTTACACAATAATTATAGGGATTCCTATATGCCCCACCTCCCATACCTCCCACAAACTCCCACATAAACATCTTTCATTAGTGTGGCACATCACCTGCAATGGATGTACATATCCTGGGGTTTTGCCACTAAGCATGAAACCATAGTTCACATTGTAGACCACACTCTCTCCCAAACAGTTCTGCATGTTATATGTTGATGTAAAATGGCCTATATCTGTTATTGCAATGTCACTCAGGATAATACCTAAGTCTGCATGGGTCATTTTTGAGGACCAGCTTTGAGGTTTGTTTTTACTCCAAAAGAACCCTTCTTAAGTGTCTCTTTCCCATGTTCTCTCTGGTATATTAGCTTGCCTGTGGTTTAGCTTATTGCTCTCATGAAGCTGCCAGCCTCCTCTAAATTGCATACAGCTGAAATCTCCATTGTTTTCAAGAGTACTTTTGGGCTTGAACTTCTCCATACTCTATTTCAAAATAAGTAAATTCCTT
>JAQZBX010084570.1:0-13242 GCA_029593785.1 Cabassous unicinctus | reverse complement strand
CACTTGATTAGATGAAGCTCATTCTCTAAAAGATTCTTCAAGTGGGATATCTTCAAGATATCTTTTTTTTTTTTTTTTTTAAAGAAATTTCCAGGGTACAATACGCCTTACAATTCTCGATCAATCTGAAGCACCTATAAGGCAAAACCATGAAGAGATAATGGATGCCAAACCAGAGCTGCTTGCCTTCCAGTGACCCACAATCCCATGGAACCCAAAAGGTTTCGGTTATGTGACTTTTATGCATCTGGAGATATCCCAATGAGTCTCTAATTATATGATAATGATTTGGTAATTCCTTATGCAGAAGAGTAATTGAGCCACCAGAGGAATAATAACCACAATTGTAACACCAAATATAACAATAAAACTAATATGAAGCAGTTATTTGAGCCAGGACCAGTATTTCATTTGGAGAGCAGTTTATTAGCAGTTTATGAGGTCCATGTTACTATCTTTGTAATTCGGACTATGAAATGAAACCCAGACAATTTAAATAATTGCCCAACTGATAAGTGGCAGAGTCAGGATTCACACCTGACCCTGTGATTCCAATACCCATATTCCTAGTCACATTCACCTTCTCACCTGAACATCACAGATGCTGTCAAAACATACTGCTTAAGGCATTTGAAAATCACTTCAAATCAAATGTTCAGAAGCACATTCAAGGTGTCATTGGCACTCAGAATGCTTTTCTTACTGAAATTTATATATAGTCATAAGAAACTTCAAATGATACACAAGAGGAAGCAAAGGAAATCAAAATCACAATCTTACCACTAAAAAAACCACTAATTTTTTAAAGAATTTCTTTTCTGACTTTGACACCTCATCCTCATATGCAAAGAAATACTTTAATAATGTCATAACAATACACATACTATTTTACCAGTAATTAATTTATTTTCTCTTTTTATACCTAAATTTCCATGACATTAAAGTTTTTTTTCAACATTTCACTGGTTATATTTTGTTCCATTATATGCATATAATAGGCATTATTTAACACATTTTAATAGTTTTACTGAGATATGATACCCATACCAAACAAATTCCAAAGTAATGTCCACTGACAGGGTGCCAAATTCCTGAGACTGTCTGCCCTGTCTATAGTGTCTAGATGTCTCTAGAGCCCTAAGGAGCCCCACTGTTTGAGGCACTGTTTACTGTATCAGTCAATGAGATCCTGCTGAGACATGTATAAACATAACCTCTGGAATGACCTCCTGACTCACTTTGAAATTTCTTAGCCATATAAAACTCATTTGTATTTGATGTTTTCCCCTTTTGTTCAATGTCTTTTTCAAAACTCATCATTAGTTGGTGCCTGGTAATTATCTCTCGGTGCCAGGGAGGCTCATCCCTGGGGGTCATGTCCCATCAGGGGAAAGATAATGAGTGTATATGCTGAGTTTGACTTAGAGACAGGCCACTTTTGAGCAAGAAGGAGGTTTTCAGCAAGTAACTCCTTGGCAATATATATTAGGCTAAGTTTCAAGTTCACAAGAACAAGGTTCATAAGTATAACCATCAATATCAAGGGCCTGGTGTAATGGTCTGTCCTTCTTTGCTAGGCACTGCCCATGTACTTGGGGAATTCTTTCCACCCTTCTAGATTTCTGCAGCAGGACTTCCCAGAATGGGAATTCAATATTCTTTTGGTTATTGTGGATGTCTCCACCTACTGAGACAGTGCCCCATGAGCACTTGAACATATTCATATGCCATAGATGCATGCCCTTAGTGCATCCCTCCCCATGCATCCCCCATCACTGACACCCTACACCAGTGATCTGTGATCCTGCCCTGTCCCAGTTTAAACCCTTCTGTGATCCAAAACCTCCCCAGAAACAAAGCCAAAAAATAAATCAAAATAAGAAAATAAAATAATAAATGATGAATTAAATAAAAAATAAAATGTAAAAAAATTTTTAAAAAATGTTTGCATCTTTCATCACCCTAAGATCTGTTCTTTTTTATGTACAGTGACAATTTCTTTATTATTATTACCATAATTTAACCCATTTATCATGGTTAGCAGCAATGTTTCAATATTTGTACATCAACTGTAACAAATGTACCATACACATGTAAGATATCATTAATGGGGGAGAGTGGGAGAGGGAGAGGGTGTTGAGTATAGGGGAATTCCCTATATTTTCTATGCGACTTTTCTGTAACCTAAAGTTTCTTTGAAGATAATATGAAAAAATTACAACACAGAGGGAACATACCTAAGAGTCAGTTTTTGTTAATAATAAGATAGTCACAGACAGAATCCATATAAAGGAAAGCTCTTTGGGATTCACAATAGTTTTGAAATGTAAAATGAATATTGAGACAAAACAATTTGAGAAAACCTGACTAAAGATAAGTCTACTTCATACAAGGGGGGGAAAGCCCTGGATCTTCAAATAGACCTTTTGGCCTTTCTCATACAATCAACCAAATTTTCCTTCATTAGCTAGTCTTGTGAGGCTAGCTCTCCACTATCATTCAGAGACCCTGGCTGAATGATAAAAATGATTTTTTTTTATCATTTTGAAAAAATGATAAAAATGATTTTTCTGGCCATGTCTTCATGTGTAAAATGAGCACAAAACTCCAAGTAGCTTCCTCTTAGAGAAGTCCTGATAGGCACAAGCACACACAGGATGCACTTAGAACAGAGACAGGCATGGGTCATGCTATAGAAAGCATATGTGTTAGGCATTCAGGCGATGCATCTGATTGTGTAAGCTAAGGAAAGGAGAGTCCATTTCTAGACCCCCTGATGCCTCAGGGAGGCAGCTTCTGTGTTAACAGATTTACAATAGAATGAAAAGTCAGACATCTGGGAAGGCCTTGAAGTCCTGGGTTCATTCTGTGTAGGTCACTGGAAACTCCTCAAGGGGGAGGAAGGCAGATTCTGAAAGTAGAAACAATTTTTACAAAGTACTTGTCAACCAGCATTGCCAAAACTACCTTTTGGAGAATTAGGATTCACTTGGTCTCATTATTTGAGATGGGTGCAGTTATCCCAGTGGGTCTCTAATTATATGACAATTGTCTGGTAATGCTATATGCAGAAATGTGATTGAATCATTAGGTGAATAATTATAACAAAAACAACACTAAGGATAACAATAAAATCCTATGGATTGAGACTGTATTTGGAACCAGGAGCATTATTTCATTCCTAGGGCAGCCTGAGAGGTACTATCTCTGTATTTCACATTAGGAAATGAGACCCAGACAATTGAAATAAATTGCCCAATTGATAAGGGACAGAGCTGGATTCAGCCTGACTCTGTGACTCCAATGCCCATGACCTGAATCACATTAATCTTCTGACTTTGAATATCTAAGATTCTGTCAAAACACTGTGGATAAAATATTGAAAAATCATTTCAATACAAGACTTCAGAGGACCTTTGAAGTTTTTTTTACATTCATAGGTGTCATTAGCACTCAAAATACTTATTTTACTGTAATTTATATATACTAATCCAAAAATTCATTTGATACAAATGAAAAAGGAAACAAAAATCATAAATAATTTTGTCACTCAAAAGAAACCACTTCTAATACCAGAAAGCATTTTTGTCTAACATTTCATATCACATATTCATATGTAAACCGATCATTTAAGAAAGCCATAACACTACATATAATATTTTACCAGTATTTATTCCATTTTTTCTTTCATTCAGATCTTACCGTATCATATATTTGTTTTCAACATGTCACTGGTTAAAATTTTGTTCCATCATATTCATATACCAATCTTTAAACCAGTTTCAACAGCTGTGTTGAGATATGATTTACATACTAGATAATTCACCCATAGAGTGGTTCTTTAGCATTTCTGCATTGCTTTAAACACAATATTGTTATGAAATTTCTCATAGGGAAATATTTAAGTTCATATATGAGATTCCTTGTTAAGATTACATTTCTATATCTGCACTCCCTACTAAAAGCCATATTAAGCCACATTATTTTCTTAAAGTAAGGATTATTAGTATATAATTTACATACAGTAAAGTTTACAGTTTTTAGACATATAGTTTAAGAGTTCAGTGTCCAAGATGAGAAAGAAATTGTTACATCTCTTTTAATCTGTTTGGTTTGTTAGGTATTATATAACTTCATTTATGCTTGTTTTTTGTGGATAAAATAATTTTACTCAAACAATCTTATTTATGTGGGTTTTAGTCTTATTTTAAAAGTGATTTCTTTTTTGCTAAGAAATTATTTCCTTTCTCTAAGAATATATAAATATTTATGTATATTTTCATTTTCTCATTTAAAACTATAATTGACCTAGACATTTTGGTATATGCTGTAAGGTGGGAAAATATGTTTTCATATTCCTGGCGTTTGAAAAATAACATTTATTGAATATTGATAATTTTCTACAGCTATTTTTATAATACATCAAATTCTTACATGATTACATTTTTGGGACATTTCATAGATCTGGTGACTAAATGTATCACAACTACATGTGTATCATAGGGACATTGCCTGAAGTTCTGGAATTTTCTGGAAAACAGCTGTCACCCAGGTACTATGGAGAGTGTGGGTGAATGGTTTCCAAGGAATGCAAAAGCATGGAATAGATGGGGAAGAACCTGAAAAGATGTAGGAAGACCCTTCATTCTGGGCAGGGAATTTGTTAAAAGTGGGAACTGAAAGAAGAGAAAGCTGATACCATCTGTGGAGCTCCCTCTCTGTGCTCATCACTGAGTGAAAAGCTGGTGAGGAACAAAAGAGCCACGGTCTCTGGCCTCACAGGGCTTCAAGCCTTCAGTGAAAGTGACCACTGTGCAAACTATGCAAATTTATAAGGATTTACAAGTCTCTGCATTGCTTAGAAAGAGAAGTGTAGGAAGCTTTGAGGGCATGTATGCAGTGTATTCTGACCTGACCAGTGTGTGGAGTAAATGCTTCCTTCATAGAACATCACATACGAAAGACTTTACTTTTAAAATTGTCAATATTGTCTGACCTTTAAGGAACCCTAGATGTCTGTGCTTGTCACACAGTGCATGGTGAAGGAGGCAGGTGTCAATCCTGTGTGTACCTAACCTATGATCCTATGCCATGGGCAAAATCTCCTGCGTCCTATATTTTGGAGTGGCAGCCAGCAACTGAGTATTTCTTAAGCTAGTCTAGGTGTGTTGTGGTTTGAAAATATGTTTACAAGTTCTTTGACCAATTTCCTCTGAGACAGCCCTACTGCCTAGAAGACCTGGTGACATAGGTCATCAAGGCAAAGCCAGCTTCAACGCTCAGACATGTGAGTAAAGTCAACCCATATGATCCATACTCCTGGCTCTAGAAACACACCCTGACACAGAGCTCTCTCTGTTGAGGCCCCAGGCCTCATAAAGCAGAAATGGCCATCCCCACTGCTCCCTTCTTTATTCTTAATCCCATGAAACATGAGCAAACTAACATTGTTTTTTTCTGTCACTATTTATTAAAGTAGGATGTCAACTTTGTTCTTCTTCTTCTCAAAATCTCACTATTGAAAATGGGGGGGAGGTCATTTTCCCTCATATAACTTATTTTCCAAAACAGATGATAATGTATGGGTCTAGGATTCAGTTTTTAAGACAAAACATTTACTCTGAAATGGCAGTTGTCCATGCAAAAACACATGAGTCTAGATAGTAGCAGTTGGACCTTGCAATATGGAGAACACCTGCACTCTGAACATTCTGAGATGGCCCGTTGCCGTGGTTATCTTGCAATGCACGTGTGGCTCATGGTTCTGTCACTCTGTGCAGAGAGATTCAAAGTTGGCAGCAGGTAGAAAAGCTCTCAGCTTTGTTACTACAATTCATAGAGATGGGAAACCTCAATTGCTGCTTGAGAGGTATGCTCATATGGACCTGATTTATTAACTAACCCCCCCCAAATGGGCTAACTTTTCACAAATTATTTTTCATGGTTTTTTTTTCAGTTTCTCCTCTTCAACTGATCATGAAGAGTTTTAGATGTGTTATATAGTTTTGTTACTCCTTAATTTATATTTTTGATTCTTCTGTCAAGCTGGTTGACTTAAAATGAGTCTCTATTTTTAAAAATTTAGAATTTCTTATGATATCCTTTAGCCCTCACTCCTGTCCATTCTAAGTACCCACTGGGGGAATATATTACAATGTCTATTGTGATGCTGTTTTTTTAATGCATTAAGATAGGAAGGGAGGCATTTCACACAACGAAGGGTACTAGGCTTGCTTTTAGCATGAATTTCCACTTCAATTTATCATGAAATGTGGTATTTAACTCAGTATAATTGGGGGCCTGTTGATTCCATGCATTTAAGCAATTTCCCAAAACAAATGTTAAGAGTTTTCTTTTATAAGTGTCAGTTTATGGCCCACAACACAAATTTCTTTTTATTCTTGGTAGTTATCAAAAATTCCCATTTTATGGAGATAACCATTTCTACTTTCAATGAGCCCACTTCACTCCCTAAAGGTAACCATGGGGAAAATAGAGTTTTTCTAAACTAATCAAAGAGGAGGCTCTCCTTCTACACACAGCGAATGACAGAAAAACAGGTCAATGAACTAACAGAGATCGCTAGATAAGCAAATAGTTACACATGCAGAAAAATAGGTAATGTATACAGGTGAGAATAATAATAAAATGTAGGAAGTGGATGGTCCAGCAGCAGCTCAGTTTATACTTGTTAAGCAACATCCATAAAGATTACCCTTGGTCCTACATGAAAATTTCCCTGGGTAGTTCATGAGCAGAACCACCAACATACTGACAGTTACTCTGTGTCCTCCCAGCTACCCCTGGGGACCCATTGGAGGAGCTTCCTACTGCCAGGACAGAAGAGGAAAACCCATCCAATGCCAAGGTAAGGTTACTTTTCTTTGTTTGACATAGTTATGTTGCTTTTTTGGTTTTTGTCTTTTCAGTCAATTTCAGATTTGAAAACATCATGTAGCTCATTGAATTTAGGTAACATCCTCGTGTGTGTGTGTGTGTGGGTGTGTGTGAGAGAGAGAGAGAGAGAGAGAGAGAATGGAATCTCTTACTAGCTGATAGCTGGATCCAAGGACATTCAATGTAGGTAGCATCAGATTGGAAAGTGTATGGTAAAAGGCCTGTTCATAAGTGGCTATTTTTTTTCTCTTTGGATTGAGAGTTTTTAATTGTCAATCAAAATGTTTTCTTTCTATCCTTCCTTCCCCCTCCCCTCGGGGCCCACAGTGACCCCCTGGCTTCACTCCTTAGATGACAAGATTCATAGTTACATGCAACAACACTGAGATCTTGACACACTGGTTTGTCCTCCCCTATTAGGAACCACCCATGCTCTCAAAAGACTCCTGCCTCTCTATTTGTGAACAAATCAGGCCTCCTGAGTATGGGAGTCCAACTACCCACTCATTATGCAGGTCTCCACCCACTGACACAACATATTATGACAAAATGATCACTCACACACTTCCTAGAAGCCTGCTCCAGGTGTGCCCTGTCCCAAATGCCCCCCCATCCAACACCCTAAACCAGTAACCCTTCCTTCTATTGCCATAAGAGCATTCCCAACTTTGTACTTTCAACCACATACTCATAAATCCCCAGTGTTCACCTGGTCCCTCTCCCAACCCTCCCCCCAATTCCCTGGACCTTTCAACCCACCCTCCCCAATCGACCCCCCTGTCAAACCTGCACCACCCAACCCAATAATATCACTACCCTCCTGTCATATCCTTTCAGTACACAACTACACAATTTCACCTTACCATAGATTACATCTGTATGGGTGTTGGCTCACAACCTTCTTCTCCCTTTCTATTTCCTATAAACCTATATCCAGACAATAGCTCTCTGAGTCTGCTCAATTTGCTTAATTCATATCAGTGAGACCATGTACTGCTCATCCTTCAATGCCTGGCTTGCTTCACTCAACATAAGGTCCTCAAGATTCATCCATGTTATCCCGTGTATTAGCACTGTATTCCTTCTTACAGCTGAGTAATATTCCATTATATGTATGTACCACATTTTGTTTATCCATTCATTTGTTGATGGCCATTTGGGTTGGTTCCAACTTTTGGCAATAGTGTATAATGACGCTATGAACATTGGTGTACATATATTTGTTTGTGTCTTTGCTTTCAATTCTTCTGAGCATATACCCAGAAGTGAAATTGCTGAATCATATGGCAGATGTATAGTTAGTTTTTTGAGGAACCACCAAACTATCCTCCATAATGGCTGGACCATTCTCCATTCCCACCAGCAGTGGATGAGGGTTCCCACTCCTCCACATCCTCTCCAACACTTGTAAATAGAGTATCATAAGAGGATAGTTTAAAAAGTTATATGCCAACAAGAATGATAACTTAGAGGAAATGGACAAAGTCCTAGACTTGCCCATTTTTAAATGGGTTGTCTTTTTATTTTTGAGATATAAGATTTCTTTATATATGCTAAATATTAGGCTCCTATCATAAATATGGTTACCAAATATTTTCTCCCATTGGGTAGGCTGTCTTTTCACTTTCTTGACAAACTCCTTTGAGGTGCAAAAGGTTTTAATTTTAAGAAGGTCCCATATATCTATATTTTCTTTCACTGATCATGCTTTGGGTGTGAAGTTCATGATGCCATTTCCTATTACAAGGTCCTGTATATGCTTCCTTAATTATCTTCCAAGGTCTTTATGATCTTGGCTCTTATATTTAGATCTTTGTTCCATCTTGAGTTGATTTTTGTATAAGGTGTGAGATGGTGTTCCACTCTCATTCTTTTGGATATGGATATCCAGTTATCCAAGCACCATTTTTTGAAGATGCCATTCTCTCCCAGTTGAGTGAGCTTGGTGGCCTTGTCAAATATCCTCTTATGATACTCTATATTTCTGTGGGGTCAGTGGTGATAGCCCCTTCCTTGTTTCTTATTTTGTGTGTTTGCATCTTTTCTCTTTTTTTCTTTGTCAGTCTAGCTAAGGATTTGTCAATTTTACTTATCTTCTCGAAGAATCAGCTTTTGGTTTTCTTTATTTTTTCTTGTCCTTTTTTTTTGTATTCTATTTCCTTTATTTCTGCTCCAATCTTTTTTATTTCCTTCTTTCTGCTTCCTTTGGGTTAGTTGTTCTTTTTCTAATTCTTCTAGGTGTACAATTAGGTCTTCAATTTTAGCTCTTTTTTCTTTTTTGATGTTTGCATTTATGGCTATGAATTTCCCTTTCAGTACAGCTTTTGCTTCATCACATAGGTTTTGCTATGTCATTTTCATTTGTTTGAAGGTAGTTACTGATTTCTTTTGAGATTTCCTAATTGACCCATGGTTTGTCTAAGAGTGTGTTGTCTAACTTCCATATCTTTGTGCCTATTCTGGTTCTCTGGCCCTTACTGATTTCCAGCTTCGTTCCATTGGAGTTAGAGAAATTACTTTGTATAAATTCAATCTTTCTGAGTTCATTGAGAAATTTTCTGTGGCCTAACATGTGGTCTATCTTGGAGATTGATCTATGTGCACTCAAGAACTATATCCCGCTGTATTTTGGTGTAGTGTTCTGTATATGTCTATTAGGTCCAGATCCTATAATGTATTATTCAAGGTCTTTGTTTCTTTATTGATTCTCTGTCAAGATTTTCTGTCTAATGGTGATAATGGTGTATTAAAGTGTGCCACTATAATAGTAGAGACATCTATTTCTGCACTTAGTTTTTCCAGTGTTTGCCTCATGTATTTTGAGGTGCCCTGCTTAGGTGCATAAATGTTTATGATTCTTCTTTCTTCTTGAAAGATTACCCCTTTTACTAATATATATTGTCTGTCTTTGTCTCTTACAATAGTTTTGCATTAAAAGTCTATTTTGTCTGATATTAGTATATCTACTCTTGACCTTTTATGGTTATTGTTTGCTTGTAAGATTGTTTTCCAGACATTCACTTTCAGCCTCCTTGAATCCCTGGGCCAAAGGTGGGTTTCTTGTAGATAGCATATAGATGGGTCATATATCCTTGTCCAATCTGCCAGTCTGTGTCTCTTGAATGGTGAGTTTATTCCATTAACATTCAGTGTTATTACTCTCAAGGGATTACTTTCATTAGCCATATTTTCTTTGGGTTTATGTATGTCATATGTTCTTTTTAAGTTCTTTTTGTCTTTTTAGTTGTTCTTACACTCTCCTCCAACTCTCTCTCTCCTTTTTCCTTTCAACCTGCAGAACTCACTTAGTATTTCTTGAAGGGCAGGTTTCTTATTGGCATACTATCTTAATTTCTGTTTATCTGTGAATATTTTGACTCACCATCATTTTTGAATGCCAGCTTTGCTGGATAGAGTATTCTTGACAGGATATTTTTTTCTTTTAGTACCTTAACTATGTCATACCACTGCCTTTTTGATTCCATGGTTTCAGATGATAAATAAGCACTTAATCTTATTGAGCTCCCTTGTATGTGATAGTTCTCTTTTCTCTTGCTGCCTTCAGTATTTTCTCTTTGTCTTGAGTTTGACAAGTATATGTCTTGGACTGTGCCTATTGGGATTTATACTGTTTGGGATGTGGTGCACTTCCCAGATATGTATATCTATCTCCCTCAATAGGGCTGGGAAGTTTTCAGCCATTATTTCCTCCAACACTCCTTCTGTCCCCTTTCCCTTCTCTTCTCCCACTGGGATGCCTATAATGCATACGTTTGTGCATTTTGTGTTGTCATTCAAATCCCTAAGTCCATGCTGGATTTTTTCTCTCTTTTTATCTATCTGTTCTACTATCTGTTTGACTTCAGATGTACTGTCTTCCACATCACTAATTCTTTCCTCTGCCTATTCAAATCTGCTGTTATGTGCTTCCATTGCCATTTTGATGTCTTGGATTGTGCCATTCCTCACCATCATATCCATTATCTTTCTATGTATGTTTACAATTTCTTCAGTATGTTCTCCCAGTGTCTTCTTAATATCCTGGCTCTCTTCCTTCACTTCATTAAGGTGGTCCATGATATTTGTTTGGACAGCTTTGATTGTTAGATGTTCTGCATCTTTTCCTGATTTTTTGGTTTGTTCATTGGGCTGGGCCGTGTCTTCCTGTTTCTTGGTATGGTTTGTAATTTTCTGTTGCTGTCTGGCCATCTTTTTATCTTGATGGGTTTATTCAGTTAATTAGCTTCTCTCTCTACTCTAGGGTTTTATTTAGCTGCTGTTTTGGTGTGTGTGTTAAGTTTTCTCTTTGACCCTTTGTTCTTCTTGTTCTATTTCCTTACTGTTTTCTATGTTCCCTTGAAGGAAAGAAATTAGCACCAAAGAAAGCAAAAGTTAAGAAAAGAAAAAGGATAATAGTAATAATAATAGTAAAAGTTAGTAGAGGAATCATATAAGACCTAGGAAAATGAGTGTTTAACTCTTGTAGGTAGTGTAGAGTAATAGGAATTTAAAAAAATGGAGTACCTACAATGAAATGGGAAAGCAAATAGAGAAAAATATATAGAATGAATTAAGAGGCCAGAATGATGAGGAGAGGGAGAAAGAGAAAAGAAAGGACAAAAAAATGTTAATAAAAGAAAGAAAACAGAATAGGCAAGATAGAAATAAATAACAGGAGAATTGAGGACTAAATAAAGAGATGTGGAATGTGAGAACAACAGAAAGCAGATGGAAAGATGAAGGAAGGAAAAGAGATAGTTTTGGTAGACAAAATCGGTATATCCAGAAAATGGGAATTCAAGGAAGAGGAAACACAGCAAACAAGAAAGAAGCCAGCAGCACCTAATTAAAGAAAAAAAATAGGGGGAGGGGGAGAAAGAGGAAAGAAAAACAAGAAAACAACAACAACAACAAAAACAAACAAGCAAGCAGTCAAACAAAAACTAAGGGAGACTAGCCTTCCCTCTTAGGCCCCTGTGGAGCTTCTCAGGCTGCCAGTGTTCATCAATTACCCTGCCTCCTTCCCTCTTCAGGTTTTGAAGCAGGTTTTATCGAGTAAACTAAGTTAAATTTTTAAAGAAAGTAACTTTTTTTTTTTTTTTAAAAGGAAAAATAAGAGACCCAAGAGAAGCTAATACAAAAGTAATGTCTATGTTTTCCCTGTCCTAAAGTATCAGCTGGATGTTTGATATCTGAGCTGGGAATCAAACTAGGCACCTTGTATATTCAAGACAGAAACTCCTCCACTAAGCTAAACTTTGTTGTGGGGGTCAGTTAGCTCTTCAGAAATCTATCCAGTCCCTTTCCTTCTGGCAGGTTTGACTTTTTGCAGTTGGATAAATTCCTGCTGATTAAGAGTCTGTCCCTGCCCCCTTTCTATTCTTATTGCTTTCTCTCCCAGGTTAGCAGGATGCAATAGCCTATGTGAAGGGATCCTCTCTCACCTCTTCCAGTCAGGTTTAGTTCCCTTTTGAAATTCAAATGGGACCCTGGTGACTGAACTTACTGCAGAAAAATGACTCTCAACCTTCTTCCAGACCAACCTCTTCTCCCAGGGGACCCTAAATAGGATCTTGGAAGCTTATTAAGTTCTTCCTACTGCCCACCTCCCTTAGGGGAGATGAAATTTTGATAATTTTCAGCACGGGACTAGCCAATTGCCTGATTCTTCCCTCTCCCAGGCCAAATTTCTCGATCTCATGGTGGTTAAGGAAATCAGACTGCCTTAGCAGATTTGCCTCTCCCCTCTTCCTGGTGCGACCTTGAGTCAGTTAGTATGTTCCTCAAAGCTCAAAGAGTTACCAGGAAACCAAACCCACAGAAAGGAAACCCTTCTCCACCCTTTGTCAGAACCCTCCCTCTCTTGGAGAACACTCCCTTCCACTGTATGGCTGGCAGTAGCCTGGGCTCAGGGATCACAGCAGCTTTGTCTTGAGAGTGGGGCTTAGCCATCCTGTGGTTTCTACCCTCAGGGGCAAGAAACTCAGGGTTTTACCTTGAGCAATTTATCTCTTTGTCCAGCTCTCTCCAGATTGATGCCCTGAAGTCTCCTGCTCTGTGGGTTCCCAAAACAGCTCACTTGGGCAGGATCTTGCTCCCACTCAGCCATTTTTCGTGAGATAGTTGATAAGTGCACACTTAAAATGATGCCATCTTCTTTAATTTTCCAACATTCAATGTTATTACTGCAAAGGCAGTTCTTCTTTCACCTATTTTGACCTTTGGGTTGTATCTTTCATATTTTATTTTCACCACTCTTTTGAGAATTTTAGTTACTTTTACTGATATAATCTTCATTTCTAGACTCTCTTCCAAGCTTCTTTCTGGAGTCTTTTTTTTTTTTTT